>BSBM01000047.1:46280000-46575000 GCA_027924585.1 Larix kaempferi | reverse complement strand
ATCTCATAAAGGTTCATCACCAAGATTATTACCATGGAAAATAGTATTAAATGCTTGAACTTATTGAACAATACTACCTTGGAACCTTGTCAAAGGCTTTGCAATAGTATTTGTTAGAATCTTCTTCCTAAATTATTGTTTTAAGAGTAGTTATATTGTTGCTAGTGTGTTGGTTTATTTTTAAACATGCCTAAACTTTGACCTAGATATTTTTCTCTTTCCCTAGCTAACAACTTATTTTCAAAGATATGGTGAGGAGATTCATTGATGTGTCTATAATTAATACTATTACCATACAACTTAGGTTTAGATTGAAGCCATAGGTTTAACATCAACCAAACATTGCGTAATCGACATTAGGGATCTTTATTTTTAATTTTTATACAGAGCTTGTAGAGTTTATATAGATTATGGACTATGGTATTATAAGCTCATATTAGGAGTAATAAGGTTAGGTGTCATAGAATTTTAGAACTTCAATGGTTGGGGCATAGAATACTAATTATAAAGGGAATATCATTTAAGATTTATAAAAGTTAAACATTATACAAATGATGGGTTATAACATATATATATATATATATATTATATAACATAAATATATATTATATATAACATATATATATATTATATATAACATATATATATAGTTATTATGTTATAATCAACATAACATAACGGCCTACCTCCCGCGATAGCAAACCAACGCTTCCATTGTCGAGGATACCTGAACGTGCCCATTGTAGAGGAGAGGAGAGGCATTCTGGCCTAACATTGACCATTGCAGAGGATGCCTGCACATGCCCATTGCAGAGGAGAGGAGAGGCATTCCAGTGGCAGTCTAGAGGATACAACCATTCCCAGGGCCCAATGAATTCGGTAAGGCCATTAACCCTACCAGTGTAGGAATTTGACGAGCAAAAACAACCCCTACAGCCTTGACTGTTTCAACACTAAATACAAAAGATTCACTGTTTACTTAGTTTTTTCTTATGGTTAATATGAAATATAGGTTGTATTTGATGAGAAAAAACGGCCCCTCCATCCTTCAAAATGATGTTTAAAGTCTGCATTTTATGGGTTACTAAACCCTAGCAGCCATCCTGTTTGCCTCTATGACATCATCCCTGAGGATTTATTTCCCTCCCACTCACTTCCAGTTGCCTCAGCCTCCCCCATTGCCTTACCTTACACCCTCGGCACTCCCTTTTCCTTCCTCCACTAAGTTTCTTTGACCCAAAATCCGACGACGAAAAAGTCGAATTTGCTACCACCTATGGTCAACTATCCGACAATTCCAGTCTTTTTTATCGTCGGTGAGATATCGGCTAAAATTCGACATAGTTCAAGACATCGGATATTCGACTACCCTACCTCGTCGGTTAACCGACTTCCTCCAGCTTCACAGGTAGTCGGATAAGCGACAGCGTTAACTTCCAATATTTGTCGGATACCATCCTTTCTCCATCGATTATGCGTCGGTTCACTCGTCGGTTAAGCGACATATTTGCCATAAAAAAAAAGTTTGTTCCGACGTTCCGAGCCATCGGAAGTATAGCACAAGCGTAGGATATCACCCTGCAATCGTCGGATAGGTCGTCGGTTAAGCGACATGGATAAAATAGCAAAAAAAAATGGATCTGACGTTCCGAGCCGTCGGAAGTATTGCAAAACCGTTGGATATTACCCTACGGTCGTCGTGATCAGGTCGTTGGTTAAGCGACTACCCAATAAATGTTTTTTAAAAAAAATAAAATTTTTGAAATAAAATTTTTCATACTACAGGAAATCAATATATTCTATCTCTATTGTGGAAATATGTAGAATAATTACATATATATATAATTGAGAACCCCATTATGCTCTTCCCATTGTATTAGCAGCAGAGTAGCCTAAGGGAATAGAGTCGTTGTAATAAAGCCATTGTATTAGAGTCATTGTATTAAGCGGCGGAGTCAATCATTATTCAAGTGGACCTACAAGCTAGTGGGTGCCTATTAAGGTGGCACAAAAGACTGTACTCTAAGTCTCAAGTGCTAGTGTATATGGAACTTACTTTATGGACTACAGGCTTTCCACGTAGCAAAATAAAAGGACTGGGAAGTTATGTAACATTGTGGCATATTCGTCACAAAGAGATGGTAGTGTGCTTCCTTTGTGTCAAGGTACTCTTACCTAACTTCTCTAATTTGGTATACTGAGGAGTTTGTATATTCATGTATGAAATCATATTCTTTGAATAAGGCTCATTAGATAGTTAATGGGTAGTTACTTAATGTAAAAGGCTCATTTTTATTAAATAAGAACTAGTAGGTGGTTGGTAGTCATTAATTTTGAGATTGCATGTAGTTAGGGTTTTGGTAGTTATTAAGAAACTATTTATAGCGCTAGAAGGATGTATATTGTTTTGTCAAAGATTGGTATTGTATTGAAGCTTTGCTCGAAGGAGCTCATCCTCTCCAAGAGGCCCATGAACATTACTCTCTCTTTTTGAATTTATTAATACAAGTGTTATATTTTGCAAGTTTAATCTCTTTCTTGCATTTTATTTTGTTCAATTATATTTATTTGAGGTTAAGCTGGATATTGATTCCAAGGAAATTAAAGAGAAGGTTAAGGATATTGATTCCAGTGCATCATTTACTCAACCTTTGAAGTTATGTAAACTCGAAATTGGTTATGAGGAGCAACCAAAAATCACAACAAGCTCCAATAAATTGTCAAAATTTAAACGACACGCGTGTGGGTTGTAGAAAGCCAGCATCGTAGCCATTCATTGAGCTCCTCTCTGTTTCGAGAATAATTTCATATTCTCTACTGAACAGGGCCAACCACGTGAAGGTGGAAGCTCTTATGGCCCCTCCCCCCCCCTCACATCACTCTCAATTCCCCATACCCAATGCATGCACTCGAAAAAAACAAATATGTGCAAATTCATCCATATTGTATCATGAACTTTCATCCATTATTCATTCAATAAATGCTAACATTCACTAAATCATTGTTTCTGTCGATCCACACATTCATTCAATAAAATATAACATTCAATAAACCATTCATTAATCATTCAGTCAACACATTCATTCAATAAAATCTGAAATTCAATAAGCAGCATGTCTCTAATTGTTGTCGGTGTATGCTAGCTTAGTTGCACATATCATGCTTCAGAAGAAGCCAGCCTTGAATTGTAAATATACCAATTTGGAAGGGTTTAATGTGAGGTTAAGGATATTGATTCCAATGAAATCAAAGAGAAGGTTAAGGATATTGATTCCAGTGCATCATTTACTCAACCTTTGATGTTGTGGAAACTGGAAATTGGTTATCAGGAGCAACCAAAAATCACAACAAGCTCCAAGAAATTGTCAAAATTTAGACAACACACGAGTGGGTTGTAGAAAGCCAACATCGTAGCCATTCATTGAGCTCCTCTCTGTTTCAAGAATAATTTCATATTCTCTACTGAACAGGGCCAACCACGTGAATGTGGAAGCTCTTATGCCCCCCCCCCTCACATCACTCTCAATTCCCCATACCCAATGCATGTACTTGAAAAAAACAAATATGTGCAAATTCATCCATATTTCATCATGAACTTTCATCCATTATTCATTCAATAAATGCTAACATTCACTAAACCATCGTTTCAGTCGATCAACACATTCGTTCAATAAAACATAACATTCAATACACCATTCATTAATCATTCAATCAACACATTCATTCAATAAAAGTTGAAATTCAATGAAGGTAATAGTTTACTACACTGAATCATTAGAACATTAGAACATTCATTAAACCATTCATTCATTCATTAGACCAAAAATAGTGGACGATATATTGTTATAAAAAATATTTAGACGTTGTTTTTCCCATCCTTCTTTTTATAAGTTTTTATTCTTTTCAATGGTATATAATATATGATACTACCATCTACATCATCTAGACGTTCTCTTCCAGTTCTTGGTTCTTTAGCAGGCGCTTTTGGTGATGTTTGCAATATCCTAGCTGATTGTTGTTCTAGACATGGATTTTGCGGCAAGGGGTTCGGATTTGTTGCAACGATGTGAAAATGTTACATCGTTATATTTTTCTATTGTAATGACAAGTTTTTCATTTAAAAAAATTCATTACGAAGGTGTTTTTTTACCAGGTGTGACCAAATCATGTTGTTGATGTTCTTGTCCAGTCTCAACCTGTACAGTTTCACCCTCTACATGCTCTGCAGTTGAAATACAGTGAACTACAATTAATGGTCACCATTTGCAATGCTATACATAAAATTGTAGCATATGAATAAATTCATTACCAAGATTTGAAGCTTGATCATCGATTTCTTGTTGTCCCTCCTCGACACTAATGAGATCATTACTTTCCTGTTAAAAACAGAGTCAATATTTTACATCAAGTATTTGGAACGAAAATATTCCACAAGAGACAAATCTTCATTAAACTATATAGATTCTATATACCACAAGACTGTGTTTTCCTAGATAAGCTTCTTCTACGTTCAACAACACCTCCAAATCCTTCCTGGAAGCCAAGCTTCATGTCTTCCTCTGTGGGTACTTCATTCAATCGATCGGCCTGCATATTTTCTTATCGTCATTAATTAACATTTTACGGTGCAATAAAACGAAAAATAATTTTCAATTTATTATTTGTATTCATTGTTGGTTTCTCGAAACTTACAAACGGTGCCGCCAAATTCAAATAACCACCAGGGCCAAGCTTGTGCTGACCTACTTTTTCTAGTCTTGCCTTTGTGGCCTTTGATGTGTCTGGTAGCCTATGCAAGTGTTGAAATACATTAGATGTTCCAAGTTCCATATAGAAATCAAGGATAATAAGTCTTAGAATTATATTGCGGAAAGTATTGCATACCTCCCTATGCCTGGTGTTATCTTGCCTTCTCTTCTCAGAGCCTTCTCCTTTCCATCTTCCACTAGAGCTCTCCACTCCATTGCTGGAATCATTGGTGGGCGCTCATACCTATGGTTTCTTTCGAGGTGTATCCTATATTGGTCTCGGACAACCATCACATGTTGACAAGCCTTTTTCAAGACATTGGCATGACTGCAGGTTTTCTCCCTGAACAGGCCAACCAACCGATTAGTGAGTTCATCTTTTAAATGTTTCGGTTGTTTATCCCACCTTGATCGGATGGTGGGCCCGAAGATCTCCAAGCAAAAGTCATTCATATGTTTATAGAAAACATTGTTTCCTGCACAACGATCATGCCATTATCATAATTAGTTGATAAAAAATGTTTTATCGGTATATTACAATGAAATTATAAACACTAATTAACTTGATCAACTATGATTAATTACCTGGGATCGTCGGTATCTTTATTGGGACGAGATCTTCGTCCACCAAAAATGGTGTCTCCAGTGTTCCCGTGCTTTTGACACGGGAAGATCCTGGAAATATAGCTTGTTCGACATCAAAATTGATAGGGGACTCGGTGTTGATCCCTTCTTGTGGACCATCCATTATGTGTTGGTCAGTAGCAGCTGTTGCGCTCACAGTGGGGGTTCGTGGTGTTTCGGAACGTGTTGCCGACTGTTCAGTCGATAACAATGGCGAAGGATTCGAACTACGTGGAGTCGTTTGGTCATGATTCGAAGTCTCTCCACGAGCCTCGCTGGGGCCAACACCACCTTGAACAATATTGTGTGGTCCCTTATAATTTTTTAAATACACACCATGTCTTATACGTTCAATACTATCATATAAAAGAGAACATTATAAAGATTTAAATGAATTATTCTATGATTCAAGATTCCTCAACTTACTCGCAAGTTATTAGATCTATGTTCCAACAATGCAATCCTTTCTGTAATTGCACTTGTCTGCGGAACCTGGATTAGTAGAGAAAGGATTTCTGCAGTATATCTACTCAACAATTTCTCTGCCATCTTTAGCGGGTGTGTGGCTTCACCAATTTTTTTGCAATCGTGAAGCACCTCTACCACTTCAGGTTCTAACGGAAAATCCTGCGATGTCGATTCATTACTGGGCTGCAATAAACATATATAAAGCACTACTGAGTTCTCTATTGATAGATTCCAAATTTTATATTAACGTAACACATCTATCATGATAGATTCGTAAAATTACAACACGGTTTACATTATCATAACGAAACCATTATATCACACGAAAAATACATAACAAAACTAACATTATGCTACGTATTATATTGGTACAATTGAAATGAATTATACCTGCGACCTTGAGGATCGTGATCCACTCATTGGATCAATGGTCATAGGCGACTTGCCCTAATATGCTAATATCTGGGAGTTGCCCCTAATAACACCCTAATAAAAAAACATAGTGAAAGTCACCTAAATGATTCCAAAACTATTCATGAGAAAACACATCAAAAAAATTATTATTCATATTATATTTTTAATATTACAAAGATGTATACCCATTGCGCGGACCCTGGTGTGGCCGACCTTACGGAACCGGCCTACATAAAAAACATAGACTAGAAAATTACGTAAACGAAACCAAAATATTCATTGAAACATTAATATAATGCTAAAACATTTTGACATATTTTAATTGTACAATTGAAATCAGGTCTACCTGTTGCCTCGAGGGTGTTGTCGTCTGATCAACATTCGATGGGTGTATTTCCCGATCAACGTTCTGCATCAAATATAAATTTCATTATATAAAACAAACCAAGTTATTAATAATGGAAAAACAAAGCAAATAAAAACTCTTTTCTCTTATTATATTTGTACTATTAGAAAGATGTATACCTTCTCCGTCGAGGAAGAAGTTCTCCTCCGACCATTTGTTGGCATGGGTTTATCCCGATCATTGTTCTGCGAAGTAAATATGGGAAATTTAAACGAAATAAACTAACAAAAAATCCTTATGATGTTTAATTTATTACTAAAAGGTTGGGTAAAATGTTATATAGTAACCTTGTTTGTATCTACTCGGTTGACAGGGTAATTAATAAGCAACTCATCCCCTGCATATATTTTTTTAATATCAACTACAAAAACATGGTTTCCTTCATGCCCCTCAAATTCGCAGTTTGGTTGCTTTATTGTAGACCCTGGTTGTGTACTGTTTATAAACCCTGCAATATTCCCTATGGCCTTTGGCCTTCCGTCCATGTACAATGTTCCTCCTTTATTTTGATTTTTTTCTTTCAATTGTAAATAGTTTGTTGACAATCCATAGCTATGCATACTTTTTGTATATCGGACAAGGCGCATCCAATCATTGTAGTTGTATATGGGTCCAACATACTCCATCAATTCTGTACATGTCCCGTAACCGACCAAGATGCAATCCATGGAAAACAACCCGAAACCATCTATCGACAATGGTGCAATTCGATATCTCCTCTCGCTCACACAAAAATCAGTGTTCGGTGGAGGAAGATCCTTCGGTACCCATTGTTTCACTAAATGTATGTACCTCAAGGGCACCTCTTCATCGTCTTTTGTATCATCACCATAGGAACATGCCCCCATTTACCGTGAAAAAATTCATTGCGTCTATGGAATCTTCTTTTGGTTTTTTGACATCTAGTTGATACAATTCTTCTAGACCTACTGGATGTCTCACTTTCCTCTATCCTCCTAAACTCCCCTCGCTCGAGGAAGACAAATCAGACAAATACCTGTTTGGTTCTACCTGCACCATTGGAAAAAAGTTTAGATTCGACCACAAGGCATAGCGCCTCTTAAAAGTTGACGTGTATCGCCTTTTATAATTTTACTTGATCCTCATTCCCTTTGTCAACATGTAGGCATTCAAGTGATGATCGGAAGACGACCAATTTATCTTTCTTAAGAGTAGAAAGTCATGCAATATTTATGAGTTGTTTTTTACTATTTGATTTAACGCTACGTCACACATGTAACACACATGTAGCACACATGAAACACTACACATACACGTTACAGGATCTCCTCTAATGCTACAAGTCCTAGCTACTTAATGAAAACTATTTACCACATATTTGATTACCTTAGTGTAGACGTTTCCTGTAATATACTCAGAAGAGTTACTTTCAGAAATGACTGTGCCTCTTAGAGGCCAGTCAACTCTAGGAACCAAGTGACCCTATGATAGGGCTAGTACTAAGGGGTTTACTCCGCAGGGAGAGCCATGCATACCCGTTCAATTAATAAAAATGAGTTTTTATTGAGTCGGATGGTGGCATATCGTCAGGTACATTGGGGCAATCAAATGGATATTCTTGTTACTAAACTATACCCTTTATGAACGTTCTCAATCAGCTGGTCATTAGCTAATTTTGTACACAACAAATTCTCATCTTTAGGGAGGAGGAGTGTTGGAATCCCCTATTTGGGTGCATAAATGGATTTTATTCTTACTGAACATGACCTCTTTTAATTAAGTGTTTACCAACGAACAACCATGCATGCCTTGTAAGGTTTTGTCCAAAATAAAGAAAATAATAGTCTCCATTCTTTAAAAAAGACAGAGGAAAGCTGAGCATGAGCAAATAATTGTATTGTTTGCATGGAAGGGAATCTCCCAGTTTTCCATCTAGTTTAGTAAAGGAAGAGGACTAATTGGAATGAAAAGGATGGAGACTTTCACTTGGCTTTAATAAAGATCTATACATATAATACCCGCATATCTACGACCTGGAGGGACTCGACAAAAGGAGATAATAGAGGGACTTAACTGTTACCACTATAAACAACCTACCAGCTAGTTAGCCCTGGGTGCTTACATATAACATCACTAGAGTTTACCGATATATATGAGATACCTTAGGGCATCTAGCCTAGCAGGGTCCAGAGGCATTATAGGACATATGTTACATAGCCTATAACTCTAGAGTATGTACTTATATACTATGGGATAGATATAACATAGTTAGTTGTATTCATAATATAAAACGATATGTAGGTATATACCATCTACACAGGGATATAGTAGTATCTTAGGCTTTGGTAGAGAGGTAAATAGGATCCTAGATAGTGGGGAATAACGTGAAACAACTAGTAGCTCTGACAGGACCTGCAGTGCCCACAGGCATCGTAGGAGGTATCCTAAATATGGAACGATGTATAGAGAATAATAAGACCCAGGATGCTTGGGCCTATTCCACCACCACTATGACTTGTAGGACTACTATCTCCCCTACCACTGCAATTATAGCCACAGTAGCAGGATTAGTTGGATCAACCCCAAAGAGATAGAATGAGTCATAGATGATGAGGGCACATGTGTGCATATATATATAGCTTTTGGCTTGGTTTTACTACTAGACATGATTATATCATAGGTGGTTAGCCCTTAAATATGAATTAGTAGCCATCATGACTATGATATTATATGATTATGAGGCTATGTGATTTCATTATATGCTTTAGATATGTGGTGACTATAACCTATATGATATTTTATTAAAATCTTTACATTTATGCATTAATATTATATATTGCATATATATGTTTTAACATAATGTTACTATATTATGTTGGTATATATACCACCTGGAAAATAGAATAACTCTTTTATAGTGTCCTCTCCTTTGAGAAAAGAGGATAAACCACAACTACCACTCATATCATAGGATCCCTGGTTTGCTCATAAACAAATCCAATGACTACTTCTCCATGGCTAGGTGAAAACTAGGTTATTCAAATTGTCAAGGTGCAAACATCTCTAATACACGTTACAGGATCTCCTCTAATCCTACAAGTCCTGGCTACTTAATGAAAACTATTTACCACATATTTGATTACCTTAGTGTAGACATTTCCTGTAATATACTCAGAAGAGTTACTTTCAGAAATGACTGTGCCTCTTAGAGGCCAGTTAACTCTAGGAACCAAGTGACCCTATGATAGGGCTAGTACAAACCAGAGAGAGAGAGATGACTGGGCTATGGTATGGTCAATCAAAGAAATTCAGTGAGAGTAAAAAGGCTCAGTACAAAGACCAACCAGTAAGGTACAAGTCAAAAAAAAAAGAATGGGTATAAAGACTGACAACCTTTGGGACTAAGGGGGTGTACACTACCTCAAACGTGGACAAACTACCATAGTTATAACCACAAGACCAAAAACATAAAAGGCGGTACAAATCAATATATGCAATATCTCCTTGTAACTACCTCATATATGCAATAGATCCTTGTAACTACCTCATATATGCAATAGATCCTTGTAATTACCTCTTGAAACTCAAATAGTACCACCAAAAGGTATGATAGCATGCAATCTTCCAAACTAAGGTCAAGAGGGTGGTACGAAGTGGGTATCAAGACACATAACAGTTTGGAGAAAGTGGGTGTACATCAAATGTGGACAAACTACCATAGTACCCACAAGACCTAAAACATAAAAGGTGGTACAAATCACAAGATATCTCAATATCAGTAAAACACCCAAAAGGTAAAAGGCAAGGTACCACAAAAATATTATCGACAAAATGAAAGGACTATAAGACAATCGACCAAGGTGGGGTACAACCATTCATCTCTCTCTCAAATGTACCATTGTTCCATATAACTTGAAAGACCATCATCACAGTAAATGGAAAAGTCCACACGGGTGATGTGATCACGTGGTCCTCTAGACTACTCCTACAGTCAAGCGTTAGTGGCTCCATGAAGGGGTGTTCAGCGCCTTCAGAAGACCATCTAACTCAACCATCTCGAAGACCTAGGAGAAGAGGACATCACACATCATCAAATAAGTATTGGTAACTACCGTGTATGAACTCAAAAACCCTAAATCAACCGAGCGTACAAAAGGGGAGCTATGAAAAGACAGGGCTCGCAGGCCAAAAAAACAAGCTCAAAAAACTATACTGGGACCGATGTCACAGTAAGCGAGCTAAAACAAAAGTGGCCAGAATGCCAACAAGTAGCACTAAAAGAAAAATACCCTCTAAAAAGGTGAAAATGCAAGAAAACTTCCTAACTAGGAGCTGGATACCTCGACAAATCGTATCCTTCACAAGGTGATGAAATCCAAGTCGAACAATACGAAGTGAGAGACCGAATTTGAAGGATATCCCTCTACCGAAAGGGATCCTGGGTAAAAGAGCCCTAGTAGAAAAGTCACTAAGCTACCTCGTTCATGACACGTCGGAAAAGGTTTTCGGCACTTCTGCCTTATCACGCTTGTATCACCAGTATGGTGGCCGAAGAATACAAGGAAGACAATGATCGATGTTGCCTTAGGGCTAAATGGAGTGCGACATTCCACATAGTCCATCTGGTTCTCGATCTCGCGGCGGTTTAAACCTTGAAACAACAAGAGGCCCCTCCACAAACTGGTGTATGACCGTGTCAACAAATACTAGAGGATTTTGGTTCCCTAGAGGACAACAACTATGTCTCAGATGATAATGACAAGGGGGAATTATTTGGATGCCTATCCTCGGTGTCCTACCTAACTACCAAATTCTTTTGATTTCCTCAAGTGAGGTTATGGTGTGTTTAGTTAAGGGGTGTAAATTTTAGTGGTTGTATTACTCAATCGGGTGATGGAAGTGAAACTCGTGGTGTGATGACCGACTCAAACCATGCAAATGCATATGAATAAAATAAGCCTTTCCTTTCAATGAATGCTAGCTAAGGTAAGGAGAGAGTTCTTTCAAACTATAACTACTCTTTAAAATTAAATGAATCCATTAACAATAACTTTCTTCTACTTCTAATGAATAAAATGCATGACAATGTTTAAACCTAATTAGCAAGCATAAGCATGACATTGTGATATTGTGAATAATCGTGTATGGTAGGACACATTATTTCAATTTAAAACCCATTTAATGTATGCTAGGAGACTTAAATTACAGAATGATCTCATAAGTATAAGCCCAAGAATATTTGTCTCAGTTGGGTGATGGAAGTGCAACAAGTGTTCAAGTTCATTCATGGGACCTCAAGGAGAGCTTCAAATATACTCAAGTCATGCAAATGAATTCATCACATAAAACAAAGTGATAATAAATATAAGGAATTGTACATATCCATGTTCATAATTCTCTAGGAACACTTATAACATTCTTCAATCATTCTTCACAAAAAAAAAGGGATAGTAGAAACAATAAACTGCATATAAATCTTCATGAGCTTAATAAAAAAACAATAACCACAACTGGGGAAGCTATACCACAACTTTTTTTTTTATGACTATAAATACAAGAGTATCCTAATCATGAGCAATACATCCTTTACTTTTACATCATGAGCAATAATAATCATTTCCCCTTTAACTTGCATTGAGTACCTTGACATGAATTCCCCCAAGCTATTATATTCTAAGTGTTAAAGCTGCTACAGTACTACCCTAGTCGAAGACTAAAATTGCCACAATCCAAGTCATGATGGTTTGATTGAAGTCTGAAGTATGATGATGAATGCTTACCTTTTATGAATTTACTAACCCTGATGAATGATACAATGAAATCCAATTTTAAGAAGATGAAGACTTTAAAACAAACCATAATAGCCTGAAATACTTCCTAAACCAGAACAAGAAAAATGGGTAAGCAAAATCGAAGTTCCGTTTTCCATCGAGGTGGCTTACAAATTGATTTAAATTTGACCGTAATGGCACCAACCACAATTTTAGGCCTACATAATTATGTTCCTTTTATATATATACGTTTCCAATCCGTCAAATGTTTCGTTACTTTGTACCCTGGGGCCACTTTCTGGAAATTATCATCTTCAAGCTGCCTCGACGGAAAACGGAACTTTGATTTTGCTTATATCATGATGCTAATGGTGTTATAGGATCTATCTCACATGGTTCTACTTCATAATGGGATGGGGCCAATTAATCTTACTTTCAAAACTAATATGGTGGCAATGATTGATACATTCTCATTCCTCACATTCTACACTGCCCAAACTTTTCTAATTGAATGAAAATTGAAGATTTCAATTTTATCCAAACCATGTAAGGATAACTTGACCTAATTGCAATTTTTATAATCTAGATGGAAGAATATGTCAATTTATAGACAGGGCAATTTTTAGCCGTAGTATAGTTATCAACCTAATCCTTCGCATATCAGGGCAATCTAATTTATAGAGACAGGGAAATTTAAAGAGGATGATGATTTGGTTGACATCCATACCAGATTGATCTTTAATTTGTTGCTGAGTTATTTAACACGCAGACCGTATGACTTGAATCTGGGTGAGACCCAATTCTGCAACAAATTTCAAAAGATAGAAGAGCAAATTGAACTCACCCATATTGTTTACAAAAATTACTACTTTGGGACTGTTTTGGGACTGAGGTCTTCTCAAGAGAGGCTGCATATTGTTGTATGAGTTGAAAATTGGGTTAGTTTAGGGTTTGGAGCAGAAAATTAAAATATTTATACTTTAATGCATAAATAAATTCCTAAATCAATGCTAGAAACAAAATAGTACAGTTGTGACAAGGTAATATAAATTTAAACATAATTTTCATCTCTTTCAACTTTAACACTCCCAAAGGTCCCTGTGTTAAAGTTGAAGTAGACAAAGACAATAAATAACTATAGCATTAATAAAGTAATGAACAAGTTGAACAGAACTAACAACTAGCATCAGTAATGCTGGTTTAGACCTTCCTTATAATCAGATATATTTTTCAATAAAACCTTTCTGCAATAGCTGACAGCCACCAGGGATCAACAACGTATGCCCCAGCAAGGCCCATAGGCTCAGAGTAGAGGCCAAAGATAGTTTGGATAGTCCTGTTCCTACGGATACTGATTTTGAAGATAAGCATAATGATGGGGTTGGAACTAGTGGATTGTCTCTTGAAAATATGAGTAATGAATGCTTTCTAAAATTAAGCATTTCACATGCCATGGTGTTTGTGCATCTGGCAATGGAAAATCCTGAAACTTGCAGAATATTTGTTGAGAAAAAGGGCATTGAAGCCCTTATGAGGTTCTTGACTCTTCCGAGTATTCCGCTATCTTCAAAAGGGATGTCTGCAGCTGTGCATGGTTGCAGTTTGCAAAGCATTCACACAACAACACTCAGTTTCCCTTGCAATGGTATTTTGTGCTCATCTGAAGGAACATCTCAAGACTACATTAAATGTTTTGGATCATGTTGCGGGGACTAACTTATTAGCTACAAAAGATGGACTGAATCGGAAAGTATTTTGGTGCTTGTTTGTGGTACAATTTTTTGTCTTTCTAGGTGATGATACTAAAGAGAATCGATAGTTGGTAGCATTAATGACAGAGTTTGTAAATGATAGCAAGGATGTGCTTCTTGATATTGGGATGATACATCAAGAAATACTATGGCAAGTTGCACTTACTGAGGATTCAAAGGCACTGCTAAAGAAAGATGATGGCAATGTTTCCAGCAGTGTCACAACTGATTTGGATGCGCATGCAAATGAAATTGATGATCACTTGCCAACTTCTGTTGGACAATATGTGGATCTTATTTTGAATCAACATAGGCAATCATCTGTTTGGAATGCTGCGCATTTTAAATATAATAATTTGACCCAATTGCTGCTTCATTCATAGGGGGCCTTTAAAAAGCACGATATAGGTCTGTGGGCAGCTTATTAAAAGTAGTTAATTCCAGTATAGCCATAGCTTCCTATGTAGGTTTAGATTCAGTCAATACAAATAGGTGTTCCCTCTCCTACCTGCCCCCCTATGAAAAGAGGAATGAGTGCAAGTTTCTGCCTAGCCTATTATTATTTGTTGTTAGCTCGGATTGGTGCTTTAATGCAATAATGGAAACCTTAACTCGAGCCTATGTGAATACAAGTACTCAGTCACAGTGAGAGCTTGGTAACTCTGCTTTATCGGGGTCATTAGTAATAGCCCCCACCCCCCCCCATTCATGATAAAATAAGGGAGTCCATTGCAAGAACCTCAACTTTTTGATCTAATACATCTATTTCATGATATTGGTCACAATGCTCTGCTTCAACGAAGGTTGAACATTGATTCCTCTGCCCAAGGACAATAAGCCTATGTTCGTCAACCACAGTATTCTCATTCTGATGAAGGCCCTTCTAGAATCAAAACGCAAGGCAATAAGCAAAAGTCACTACATTATTCTTGCTATGAGATATCAAGGCCATCATTTTCAGTTCACTACAAAGAGGTGAGGGTTCACCCATCAAACTAAAAAAAATAGTAGATGCAATAAGATAAAAATACCCCAATGTAGATCGAATTAGCAATGAAACCACAATGATTTGCTACCAAATTTTTAAATTTGTCAAATCAAAACAATTTAGGGCTTGGTACTCACGGACGTGGGAGGCATTTCCGGCTCCGCTTATATTTTATTTGCTTGGACTCCAAACCGCCTCTCCCAATGCTTGCTCGTTGGTTCACTCACACTACTTGGTCGTTGGGTCACTCCCTCTCCCCTGCCACAATAAAAAACCGCCTCTCCCACAATCGAACAGTCCAATCCAAATCGATAGCAGGTCCAAATCGCAGAGGCGCAGGTCCAAATCGCACAGGCACAGGTCCAAATCGAGGGTCACTCCAAATCGAGGTTCACTCCAAATCACAGGTCACCCCAAATCGCAAATCGCAGGTTTATGAAATGCATATGGCCGCCGGCTTTTCTATTTGTTCAATATATATGTTATATAATGTTTGTTTTTTGGTTTTTTTTAATTTCTTTTTAATTAAATATATATATATATAACATTATATATAACAATTAAATTTAATTGTTATATATATATTTAATTAAAAACAAATTAAAAAAACCATTGTTATATATTTATGTTGTAATTTTATTTATTCATGTTTTAATTTTATTTATTATATATTCATTTTTTAAATTTTATTTGGTTTTTTGTTAATTGTTATATATAATGTTATATATATAACATTTTTTTAATTATTATCTAATTGTTATATATATAATGTTTTTTTTAATGTTTGTTACATAATCATTGCCATCATCATGATCTTGGTATATGTTGACCATTCTTAACTACCTCCTATAGCCAATTGGCTACTAGGGAAGATAAGGAAAATATGCACCCTTCCTCCTCAAACTTTCAAGAAGGGGCTTAAAAAATATGGTTCATGCCAGGCTCTGAAAAGTGGAAGGGTCATTGCAAAGGATAAAAGGAATCACCAAAAATTCATGTTGACCTTAATGACTGTGGAAAGATATTTAAGAATATTTTCTTCATTCATGTGAATTTGGCGATAACTAGAGCGAAGGTCACGATCAATGAAGAATTTATCTCCATGTATCATATAAGAGATAATTAATGACTGGAACGAGAAATTTATCTTTCACTATCAAGGAGTTAAGAGATAAAAAATTGGGACACATGTGCCAAGTGACTTGTTTTTTAAGGACCATGACAACCAAAGAAGAGTACGGGTTGGTACTAGGATGAATGATACCAATAGCTAAGAACAACCATACAATATTTTTAATTTCATATATTATTTTGTTCAAAAGTATGACAATATGATCACACATTGGATGGGAGGATACGATGAAGCAATGAGATGCTATGATCATGCTCTCTCATTTGTAATTCCAATAAATCCATGGTGATATGACATAATCTTATTATCCATTCACACCGAGAACAATATCACGCCCACCTGTTTCAATGGAAAACATGTTAGTTTTTCGGGAGTAATCACCCATTTGAACATTAATGAGGAGAAATAAATACTAGTCAAATAATTAAGGGAGATATAGGGTTCTTCACAGGGTTAGGAAGAAAAACTTCCTCAATGATGGGAGGGGTTTCCTTTTGAGTTCTTCCATCAAGTTCATCATCATAAATGTCCTCAAATATGTCCACAAATAATTGATGTTCCTTACATCTATGCTCAAGAGAATATTTTTCATTACAATTGTAGCATAGAACCTTATGTTGATGTTCCTCCATTTTGTCCTATGCCAACTTATGGACCTTGAAAGGTGGAAGACGTTGTTGAAGAGCCACCATAGTTGGGGAAAGGAAATGAAATAAAGTTGGGGATTTTGGAATGAGCATAGGATATAACACAGGCATGACAATAAATATTATTGTCCTCCAACCAAGTAGTAGGGTGGTTCACCTCTAAGTGGGATTTAATTTCCTCTTTAAGACCACTAATAAGGAATTGCTTAAAAAATAATCAATTAATTTTTATGAAAAAACAAATGAACTTTGATGACTCCTATAATGAATTTCATTAGGTAATAAAATATTACATTAAGGGAAAGTTAGTGCTTCATTTGATCCATCGAACCAACCAATCGGATCTGACCCACCAAACTTGTTTAGAATTACTTCAGAAAAATGAGGCATCAAACTATTGGAAGGGTCGGAAAATGAGAAGTGATTCTTGGTTTCCATTTTGCTAACTAATTGGGTGAGAGAATCAACCATTTTTTGTATGTCCTCTATAGTTTACATGTTATGAGTGCTTATCATGGGACCATTAGGTCCATCAAACAAGTTAGTGATGATTTATCCCAACACAATCAACGACCTAAGAGGACTTCCTTGTGAGGGTCCATAAGCAATGGTACTAGCGAGTCCACGAAAAAATAAGTTATTTCAGAGTGAAACCATGATGATCAAATTACTCCTTGTTGAGTATCATTACATGGTTTTTAATGATCCATTAATGGTTGGTGTCAGTCATTTTTGAGTCTAGAAACCCTCCCACACCGTAAATGCATGCATCTAGTCTAACCATGCCAAATTTAAGTCCAAGCCAACAAATATTTAAAAAATTTCAACGTTGGCCCCATGTATCACATTATTTAATTTATAGGTATGGTTTATGATGCTGCAATGGTGAGTGTCATTCATTCGAGTCTTGAAACCCTCCCACACCATCAATGCATGCATCTAATATCAAACTTCTGACTTCAAAAGAATCCGACGAGATCGCTAAATCACCGACGAGAAACACCGTTGGTTTTTCTAGGTAATAGCTGCATCGGATATCTTATAACAATGATGATCATGATGAAGATCATGATGATGATGATGATGATGAAGGTGACGATGATGATGAAGACGATCGATGATGACGATGATGATGAAGATGATCGATGATGACGATGATGATGAAGACAATCGATGATGACGATGATGATGAAGATATTGCTGAGGATGATGAGGAAGTTGATGATGATGAAGATGGTCGTGAGAATGATGACGATGATGTTGATCACAATGATGATGATGACCAAGAATAAAATGATGATGATGGTGAGGATGATGATGAAGATGATCACGATGACGACGACGATGATGATAATGATGATGATGTTTGATTCTTGATAATTGTGCATTTTTTTACTAAGCTTCTCTCTGTTTCAAGAATAATTTAATATTCTCTACTAAACAGGGCCAACCACGTCAAGGTGGAAGCTCTTATGGCCCCTCCCCCCCCCCCCCCCCCCACATCACTCTCAATTCCCCATAACCCGATAAAAATATCTATGTACACTAGAAACTTTAAATGTGTTTTTTGACATACTATAAAACAAGCAATGTTTCTAATTATATAATAGAGGAAAATGGAAACTCACTACGAAACAATTAATTTATTATTACTGCATACCTCATAAAATTCAATGGTCTTCATCATCTTCTTCATATGGGTCATCGTCTGCACTATCATTCGATGATCCAGATTCAACATTGTAAGGATTGGCCATATCATTCTCATCGTCGATGTCAGTTATGATCAACATGTCATCGTCGATATCATATTCATGGACATTGTCTGATAGTACATCATCTGATTCAATAAGTTCATCGACATCTTCTTCTGGATCATGATCATCTAACTCATGTTGATCATGATCATCTTCTGTGGCGTCTTCTTCTTCGAGAACGTCTTCATTACCTTCATCAATGTTATACTTTACCGGCCTTCCCCTTGGATCGTGTCTCACAACAAATGATCAACTCGCTCTACCTGGAACCTCAGAGTAAAATACCAGTTCACATTGGGTTGGAAGAACATAGGGCTTCGTTCCTGGCTCAAACAACCTTGTATTTACCATGGTAAAACCATTATCATGTTCAATAATTGTTCTATTGGGATCACGTTGATTCAATCGACACATGTACCATTTGAAAACGAACAGAAATACCTTGAAGGAGTTAAAGTCACACTGAAGAATGTCTTCCAGATACCCATAGTATCGATTTTCAGATAGTTTTGGATGTCTATCACCTCTAGAAGAAACATTGGTCACCTCAAAGACTGCAGATATCCCACAATCAGATGTTTTCTTTGATTCATCCAACTTTTTGATGCGATATCTACATCCATTGCACCACATAGCCTTATGGTGTTTTACCTAGTACAACAAGCCATACAAGAAAAGATTACATAATGATCACACGATATTTATGATAAAGTAGTGCATGTTTATTATAATGCCATAAAAGGAAAATAACCAGCGTGATGTACAATGACAATATTTAAAAAAAAAAAAAAATTGTGCCGTTGATTAATATGCTTACCTGCTTATCTTTTAAACCTCTTGCTAAATCGATTTCCCTTTGTGTTACATTGGTGTCTCCATTGCGATGTGCAGCTTTAACCAATGAAGTGTCATGTCCCAAATTTGGAATTGGGTCACAATGGCCTAATCACATTAGCCATATTCATTAGAGTTTGTAAAATTGGTGTTAAGGGTCAAATAATTGCCAAGGAGGAAAATTACTAGTTTCCTAGGTTTGGGGTGGAAGCTTTGGGATTTGGAATAAGGGGGATAATAAATGATGTTTAGACATTAGAAGGGTTCAAGTATTTAATAAATAGAGTGAATAAAGAAATTCAAGAGAAATCCTAGGTGACAAATGGTTTTGGAGACATATGGAGGATGTGGGACCCACACTAGCTTGATTTTTCATAATACATGGTATCTCTCTTTTGCAAATTCGAATTAATGGGAATGTGAACACTCTTGGGTGAGTTGGTAAGTCATAACACATGTCATTGAGCATCTTAGGTCGAATTGGGAAGGATTGGTAACCTCCATGGAAGATAAAGAGTCAAAGTGGAAGTTTGTGGACACTTGGGTTAGATTCCCTAGCCCCTATGACACCAATGATGGAGCATCTATGACAACTATGACAAATTGCAGACCTGACCTCTGACATCTGACCTCTATGACATGTCAGCCCCAAAAATAGGCTCAAGGAAGTCGAATTTGGGAGTTGGAGAAGCCAAAGAGACTCAAAATCGAATTTGGGAGAAGATGGAAGGTTGGAACTAGGAGACAAGTGGCAAATGTGGAATATTTCCTAAATGGAAATATATTGAATCTATTGAGAGGATTTCGACCCTTAGAAGGCTAATGTTGGTTATAAAATGTAGAAATGAAGTATGAGAATAGCTTTTGATCATTTGTAGAATTTGCAATTGCAATTGTGAAGAGGGAGAGCTAGTGGATGACTAGTTTCTTGCCTTAGCCAATTTCGAGGGTGAAAGATTCCCATCCAAGTTGGCAATTGGAAAGGCCATTTAGACCTTTCATTTGGAGATTTAATGGAGTCTTTATTTGCAGGTGTAAGCTACAGGCCAGCTCATGGTTTCTTCTATTGCAGCTCGCTCCTTCAACCATTTCCCGTTTTGATGGCATATTCTTGATCCTTGAGGGAGGGCGTTTTTGGTGAGCTATTGTAATCTTTGGGGGAGATTCTAATGCCCCATTTATTTTGTAATATGAATTAAATACTCTGTTCTTCATCTCCAAAAAGTTTCAGGTCAAAATTCCAAGTAGAAATGTATAAATCTCATTTTTAATGGAAGAACAATGCCATTTCCCCACTACCTTGTCGTGAGCCAATGTATTGATGATGATTTCGAATGAATGGAAGATTCTCTGATATATTTGTGATAAATATACTTCCATGGATGTCTTATACAAGTTTCATGTACTGTACTTGAGCATTTGAAGCATTTTTACTCAATTTAATTGCATTGGGAGAAGAAATAGTGCCATTTCCCCAAGGGTCGAATTGGGGATTTTTGCAGTTGAATGGGAGAGGGTGAGAACAGTTTTAATAAACCATTAATGGTGCATATGAGACCTTAATAACATACTTAACACATTAATTACCTCTGTTCATAAATTTGAGTGGGTTTGGAGGCATTTGGGAAGCCATTTTCAGTACTTACCTTAGGGGAATTTGAACCCCAAATTACTCATAAAATTGCATACTTGGTCCAGAATCTTAAGAGAGTTTGCAGAGGTCTTTTGGTGGCCATATGTTATCCCTGAACATCATATTCAATTCATAATATCATTCATAAACTTTCCTTGAATATTTGAAGGCATTTGGAGTCAATTTGAGACCTAGAGACCAATATTAGTCAAAGGGGAATCACTAGTAAAGTTACCTACATTGACCAGAATTGAAAGAGTATTTGCAGAAGTGTTTTAAAGGTACAAAGGCATCCCTGAAACACATATTTATGTTCTAATATCATTCATATACCTTCTCAGAAGATTTGGGATCATTTGGGGCAAATTTGGGACCTAGAGATCGAAACTAGTCAAAGGTCGAACTAGGGAAAAAAAAGTGGAAAATTGCCATTTTAATAAAATTCCTAACAAGGGACATTACAATGGTATCAGAGCATGGTCCTTGCACCTGTGTATTAGGTACATACATTCAAGAATAATTGGCAGCCATGTCTTACTATTATGATGAATCCTATGAGTACAATTCTTATGAGGAATATGCAGATGCTTATGAGCAATATGAAGCAGAATGTGAATGGTATGAGGAAGAGGTGCCATCATGCAACACTTCTTATAATTTAAAGAGAAATGAAGATTATTCTTATGACTCTAAATATGATGAATATGAGTGTGTCACACCAACCAAGGATAATTCTATGAGTGAGTTCCAAAGATGGAGAGCAAAATATAAAACCTTGCCCCAACAATATCAAAAATATCAAGAATATCTTGCTTTTAGCAAAAATACACAAAATGCCATGTCTTTTGAGTACTATGCTGAACATGTTTTTGAAAATAGGCCCAAAAATGAAGATGTGGAGTTAGTGAAGAAAGGTTTATGCCCTTCTTGTAAAAACCCTTGGAGCGAGTATCATATATGTGTGCATGAAATGATGTCCTCCTTGAGGAGAGCTTTTGAGATTTATTCAAGAATAGATTCCAAATATATTGATCCTAAGGAAAACAAGGGGCAAAATGCATCAGCTTGCTTTAATGAGCAAAAGGAAGAGACATCACAAGAGCATGAAGAAGATTCTATTGAAAATATGGAAGATCATTTCGAGACACCTTCTAGCTTAGACATGAACCAAAGAGCATCTACTGATGGATGCTTAAACTATGAAGGAGTACCTACTGATGGGTGCTCACACCTCTATGTTGGTGACATAGAGATCACTTTTGAAAGTGTTTCTACAAGTACAAGTTTCATTAAGCATGATAATGAAGACCTTGTAGCAGTTGAATAAGAACCAAGATCAACTTCCCCATCACCACTTGAGCTTCATGAAGTTGCTCCAAGCAACATTGAAGAAGATGAGGAGGTTCATTTGCAAGAGCCTCATTTTCTTGAAGGGTCCTTAAATATGAATGAAAATAAGATCCAAGAGTCCCTCAGCATTCTCCATGACACTCAAGCATTGGTGTCAAATTCTTGTTGGAGAGCTACTTCACTGGAGGAAACATCCTTCCTTGAAGACATGGAGAAGATTCAAAGAGCAATGTGCCACATCAAAGGTAATTTCATGTCTTTGCTTTTTGATAGAAACCATTTGTTTGAGCTTAATGAATTGTTACATGATGCATACTTGAAGAATAATGAGGATATTCATAATCTAACCATTCAAAATGAGCAACTTCTTGAAAAGTTGCAAGATACTTGTTTTTCCTCCTATGTTTCAGATTGTCAAATGGTAGATTGTTTGGAGGATTCCCATGACATGGTGGATCATGAGAAATGTGAAAATTTGAATGTTCTTGATGTGTTTGAAGATGAACTTGAAGATATCCAAACACTTGATGTGGTGGGAGAGGAATTTGAATTGCCTCTTGATGAAGGTTATGCAATTTTTAAAGAAGAGCATGATTCCTCTACATTGGAACCAAACTATGACAAAGAGTTCACACTTTTGAAGGAGCTGCATGATACTACCCACATGGATCCTTCCCATGATGAAACTTCTGCACTTTTTTATCATTTGGGTGAGTTAGTTCATTCTCCTACATCCTACAATTCCATGTTTTGCAACATTAGTCTCAATGAAGTATGGGTGAAAGGGTTCTTTTTGATGGTGCCACATGAGGAGTATGGAACTCCTAGATTTAACTTTTATGATGACATGGTTGGAGCACATTCTTATTCACATTTGTAGCAGCATCATTTGTCACTTTATGATGATTCACATCTACATGGATGCACCTATGATATGGATTTGAGTAACTTGAAGACTCATGGTTTTTCTTGCTCAACACTGGGTTCATTTGATGTTAGAGGAACTTCATCCAACACTTGGGTGAATAGATTTATGATGGGAGAACATTTTTGTTGGCAGCCACATACTTTGTTACATCTTTATGATTCTCACATTCATGGATGTATGGGTGAGACTTCTTTGAGTCATTTGAAGTCTCCTTGTTTTTTCTGCTCATTATTTGGTTCAGATTCTAGTGGAGATTCTTCATTCACTTCTTGGATGAAAGAATACATGGCTGAATATTTTGATGCATATTACATCCTTTTGGAGCAGCATTATAGGACATGGGATCCTCACCTATGTCATTGGAGCAGATTTGATTGGTCACTTGAAGCTTGTATGCACTTGGAAAATGGTGGTCTACTTGCTTGGAGGTATAAGCACTTTCATGACTCTTTGATGAAGCATATCCTTGATGTACATTTTCATTATGTTGCTATGTACTTTGATGATATATATTTGGTACTCATGATGTGTGGAAGAATGCATACAAGAAAATGGGATCCAGGAATCCTCTTATCTAATGGTGTAGGTTGGAGAGCACTCTTAATTGTTGGGGTGCAATACAAGCAATGGGACCCTGGAATAATTTTTGTCTCATTGGTTTCATTTTTTGGGGGGAAGCAAGCAGTATGGGAGATGGATTCCCCACTTAATAAAGTGATTTTAATCAGAGTAGTGCAGTAGCAAGCATGGTGGTTCCTCTCTAAAATATTCATGGAAACTCAAAGACTCAAGGTTTGGCAATTCAATGGCAACTTCAAAGAATTATACAAAAAGCAGGTTCTTCAACACCCATGTTTGAAATTGCTTGAGGACAAGCAATATTGGGAAGGGAGGATTTTTCATGTCCCAAATTTGGAATTGGGTCACAATGGCCTAATCACATTAGCCATATTCATTAGAGTTTGTAAAATTGATGTTAAGGGTCAAATAATTGCCAAGGAGGAAAATTACTAGTTTCCTAGGTTTGGGGTGGAAGCTTTGGGATTTGGAATAAGGGGGATAATAAATGATGTTTAGACATTAGAAGGGTTCAAGTATTTAATAAATAGAGTGAATAAAGAAATTCAAGAGAAATCCTAGGTGACAAATGGTTTTGGAGACATATGGAGGATGTGGGACCCACACTAGCTTGATTTTTCATAATACATGGTATCTCTCTTTTGCAAATTCAAATTAATGGGAATGTGAACACTCTTGGGTGAGTTGGTAAGTCATAACACATGTCATTGAGCATATTAGGTCGAATTGGGAAGGATTGGTAACCTCCATGGAAGATAAAGAGTCAAAGTGGAAGTTTGTGGACACTTGGGCTAGATTCCCTAGCCCCTATGACACCAATGATGGAGCATCTATGACAACTATGACAATTTGCAGACCTGACCTATGACATCTGACCACTATGACATGTCAGCCCCAAAAATAGGCTCAAGGAAGTCGAATTTGGGAGTTGGAGAATCCAAAGAGACTCAAAATCGAATTTGGGAGAAGATGGAAGGTTGGAACTACGAGACAAGTGGCAAATGTGGAATATTTCCTAAATGGAAATCTATTGAATCTATTGAGAGGATTTCGACCCTTAGAAGGCTAATGTTGGTTATAAAATGTAGAAATGAAGTATGAGAATAGCTTTTTATCATTTGTAGAATTTGCAATTGCAATTGTGAAGAGGGAGAGCTAGTGGATGACTAGTTTCTTGCCTTAGCCAATTTCGAGGGTGAAAGATTCCCATCCAAGTTGGAAATTGGAAAGGCCATTCAGACCTTTCATTTGGAGATTTAATGGAGTCTTTATTTGCAGGTGTAAGCTACAGGCCAGCTCATGGTTTCTTCTATTGCAGCTCGCTCCTTCAACCATTTCCCGTTTTGATGGCATATTCTTGATCCTTGAGGGAGGGCGTTTTTGGTGAGCTATTGTACTCTTTGGGGGAGATTCTAATGCCCCATTTCTTTTTTAATATGAATTAAATACTCTTTTCTTCATCTCCAAAAAGTTTCAGGTCAAAATTCCAAGTAGAAATGTATAAATCTCATTTTTAATGGAAGAACAATGCCATTTCCCCACTACCTTGTCGTGAGCCAATGTATTGATGATGATTTCGAATGAATGGATGATTCTCTGATATATTTGTGATAAATATACTTCCATGGATGTCTTATACAAGTTTAATGTATTGTACTTGAGCATTTGAAGCATTTTTACTCAATTTAATTGCATTGGGAGAAGAAATAGTGCCATTTCCCCAAGGGTCGAATTGGGGATTTTTGCAGTTGAATGGGAGAGGGTGAGAACAGTTGTAATAAACCATTAATGGTTCATATGATACCTTAATAACATACTTAACACATTACTTACCTCTGTTCATAAATTTGAGTGGGTTTGGAGGCATTTGGGAAGCCATTTTCAGTACTTACCTTAGGGGAATTTGAACCCCAAATTACTCGTACAATTGCATACTTGGTCCAGAATCTTAAGAGAGTTTGCAGAGGTCTTTTGGTGGCCATATGTTATCCCTGAACATCATATTCAATTCATAATATCATTCATAAACCTTCCTTGAATATTTGAAGGCATTTGGAGTCAATTTGAGACCTAGAGACCAATACTAGTCAAAGGGGAATCACTAGTAAAGTTACCTACATTGACCAGAATTGAAAGAGTATTTGCAGAAGTGTTTTAAAGGTACAAAGGCATCCCTGAAACACATATTTATGTTCTAATATCATTCATATACCTTCTCAGAAGATTTGGGATCATTTGGGGCAAATTTGGGACCTAGAGATCGAAACTAGTCAAAGGTCGAACTAGGGAAAAAAAAGTGGAAAATTGCCATTTTAATAAAATTTCTAACAAGGGACATTACATGAAGCCACACCTTCCCATGATATTCCATGACCAGATTGTTCACATTTTTCGATCCATACCTTCATCCAGTCAAGATTGTTTGCGATGTATAAATGAATCGCATCCCACTCTCGACCAACTGTTTGATGACAATAAAATCAAAATTCAATGAAAATGTATATTAGTCACTTTAAAAAGTATATAATTACAATATAAAATGATGCAAAATACTAAATAAAAAAATAGAATATATATGTATGATATATAAACATAAAAATAACCAGTGAAATGTGTTATATTACCTTTCACCTTCCTTGATCTACCTTTCCCCTTCGGGTACTCCCCTTCGAAATCGTTTTTGGAGTCTGGATCACAAATGTGACGTAAATTGAGCTTTGACACCAATATAGGAAGATATTCACTAATGTACAACATGTTTTGGTATACCATATATCCCTCCATCATAGAACCCTCAGCATATGCTCGTTGTCTGACCAAACCCTTCATAAATGTCAAGTGCCTCTCAACCATCCACATGGACCTTGAGTGCGTAGGTCCACACAGTTCAATCTCCTCAACTTGGTGTATGAGGTAGTGTTCTTGTGCATTGAAAAATGATGAAGGTAGATGCTTCTACATTTCACACATGAGACGAGGAATTTCTCTCCTCCAATACTTTATGTCTTCTTTATGGAATTCTTTAGATGACAACCATCTACAAGTGACATGACAACCGGCCAATCAAGAGATTCAAGAAAAAAGTCATTATATTATGTAACATGAAGTAGAGAATGAAAATCAAATTAAGAATAAGTTCTATGTTGAATTAAACAAATAGTAAGCACATGGAAAAACCACCACTTACCTCATGTATTTCCTAAGACTATATATTATTTGCTTGACATTGTTGTCAAAGTTGTCCGGGATAGAGAGAGGTAGAATATACTGTAACAATAATATACAAATAGTTTCAGTATATCGAAAAAGAGTACTAGAAAAAGAAAAGAAAAAATTATTAAATGCATACCTTATTAATTATTACCTTCATGAAGACATGCCAATTGTGCGTTTTCACCCCCGCGAAATCACCTTTCTTTGTTATGATATTCTTCATGTTCGCACAAAATCCGGTGGGAAATTTAATTTTTAGAATGACTTCTTTTACAACATTACTTTGCTGGTCCGTTAACATCCATGGAAGTGAGTTTATATTAATTTGCTCTCCATTGCTATGAAATTGAATGACATCTTTCATTGCATGGTTGTTACTTTGAATGTCTTTGCAAATTTTGACAATTTTTTCTTTGTCACTCCTTCCATCCAATATTCGCCATAATGTTTCAGTCACATTCTTTCCGATATGCATTGTATCAAATAGATGAGCAATTTGTAGGTGCTCATAATAGGGCAACCTACTAAATTGTCTAGGATAACTTTTCATTCCTCGTGGAAGCCCATTAATGCCTTCATGATGATCACATGAACGACAATGATGAAATTAAATATTGAATCAATGTCAATTACACTAAACAGCACACAATATAATGAAATACAATATGATCATATACAATGATTGATTATATGTACCTTGACGATTTCTATTATATTGCAACTTCCATAGCTGAGGTGTCATTCTCTTTGGTTTTAATGCAGTCTCTTGCTTGCCATTGAAAAGATGTTTTTCGGTAGTTCGATACCTATGAGTCTTGGAGAGGAAGTGTCTATACTCATCAAACACCTCCTTTCCTAAGCTTTTTGAACGACGAGATTTTATCTTAGGACCACAAACTGGACATGCAAATTTCCCCTTTGTCTGAAGACCTAAATAAAAAGATGGAATATCAATATTAATGTCTCTTATAATTATATAAAAAATGACTAGATTATTTAGAAAAACATGCATGCGTATTATATTAACTAGTAGTTCGTAAAATTAAATGCAACTAAAGTGGAACTTATAATTACATACCACAGAAATGGGTTAACCCTGGGGCATCATGTATTGTCCATACAAGCATTGCATGGAATTGGAATTGCCTTTGTCATATTGGTCTAGATAAGTCATACATAGTGATGCCATTCCATAACTTCAGTAGCTCGTCAATAAGAGGTTCGATATATACATTCATATCTTTGACTTGGTACTTACCTGATTGATTTGAACATATAAAATAAATATTCTGATTATGAGACGTACCATTTAGATATATAAACCATATTTCACAATAGAAAAACTTTAAATATATATATAACATTATGAGACAAAAAACGACAAATGAGAATATACCACTGCAATAATAAAAAAATTATAGTGTTAATACCTAGAATAATCATTGACAACATTATGTGCTCCCTCTTTATTGTCAACCATGGAGGAATGTTGTTGTTGATAACAAAAATAGGCCACATCGAGTAAACAGATCTCATCTCTGCAAAAGGATTGACACCATCTGCGGCCAAAGAAATCCTAAGATTACGAGGTTCATCTTTAAAGTGAGGCCATTTTTCCTCCATATCTCTAAATGCAGACCCATCTGCAGGCATCCGAATAATGTCGTCTTGACTTATGTTCTGTGCATGGTAATCCATAAACTGCGCTATGTTTTTGCACCTGAAAAGTCATTGCAAACGAGGAATAATGGGAATATAACGTAGAACCTTGCGAGGCACCTTTTTAGTTACTTGATTTGTGCGATATCTACTGATATGACATTCAGGACATTCTGTTCCAAATTCATGCTGGTAATAAAGAACATGATCATCGGGGCATGCATGAATTGCTTCATACTGCAGTCTAGTTTCTTTCATGATGGCAGATAAATCTTGATATGTGCGAGGTAAAATATTTGAAGGTGGCAACAAATATTCACCTATCATGCTACAACAAATAAAAATAAAAATCTAGTTAATATAATATAGAAAGAATATTAATGAAACAAATTTCATCCGTAGTAATTTGACTTATATATGAATTAACAATAAAATACATGACAATCATATATATTTTGTGATGGAATATATTACATACCTTAACATCTGTGTGACTGATATGTTTGAAAGACCATTCATAACCTTCAAGTTCATTACCAACAATATGGCAGAGAGAAGATTTGTCTTGGAGCCATCATAAAGGGGTTCGTATGCCTTGTCAAGAAGAGGTATATCATGAATATCATCAAAATGTTCATCATTTTCATGATCATGATCATCATCATCATCCATTCCAAGATTAAATGAATCATGGATCAAAGTATTTGTAACATCATCTTCAACTATGTTATCCGTGTGATCATCTTCTTCAATGCGATCATTAACTTGTTCTCCATTAATATTCATAGCTCCATGTTCCTTCTCCATTAATATTCATAGCTCCATGTTCCTCCTGTACTTGTTTTGGAAGC
This sequence comes from Larix kaempferi, assembly GCA_027924585.1. NCBI lineage: Eukaryota > Viridiplantae > Streptophyta > Pinopsida > Pinales > Pinaceae > Larix > Larix kaempferi. The sequence goes on along the minus strand of BSBM01000047.1, from coordinate 46,545,286 downwards.
ACTTGCTGATCCGGACGATATGCTATAGGATGTTCTTCCTTTATAATTACATGAAACAATCAATAGATAAAAGTTAATATAAGAAATTCAAACGCAAAATGTAAAAATTTATGTGATACATTAAAAATTTAACAAATTTTGTACTGTTGGGATGAAAAGAACAACGACCAATTGTACTGTTGGTCAAAAATAAGAAATATTATAATAATACATAAATTTACAAAAGCAATAAAAAAAACATATATAATGCAAAATTACAAATGGATGGTATTCATGTCCCCCCTCGGCGTGCCCATGCTCCCTACAATGTTTTGTGGCTGTTGTGATCAAAATTCTTCTCCTCTTAAAGCCTCTGCATTGATTACATGGACAATAGCATTTACCATCACCCCTTCTTTCAACTCCTTCCCACAATCTAGCAAGCAATTGTCGATTTTGTTCGTCTGGATCAGGAATATTCGTAGTTGACATTTTCTCGTAAAGAGCTTAAATGAAGATTATCGATCTTAGAAAATGAAGCTCCAGAGTACTTTGCTCACGTGAATAACAACAACGAAAAACAGTCCACCAAACAAAAAAAACATCCGCAAACCGTCGTTGGTATGGCAAACATGTCAGAATGGTTTGATATTTACAAATTGTAAAAGTCAAAAAGTCAAACCTACGTCAGATATCTGACGACACTAATCTAGTGACCGTTAGGGAAAAATCCATCGAATATCTGACCTCTTCGAGTTCAAAATGAAGTCGGTTATCTGACATCCAAAGCGTCGGATATCCGGATAGGCGTCGGATATTAGCAAAGCCATTGGATATCCTGCCAGCCTCCTCGGATATTCAAAAGTACGTCGGATATCCGACAGGTACCTCTCGAAATTTAAAAAAACAAAAACAAAAACAAATTTATTTTCAAAGAAAAATTCGACGACACAGTCCTTTTCCTCGGAGGTCGTCGGATTTGCTCGTCGGATTTTGGGTTCAAATCTACTAGTGCTTGGACCTTCTCCTTGCTCCACTGGTTCACTGCTCCCACAGTCCTAAAAAACACAATGCAAAACATCTTTCTTGTGAAAACTAAGTCAATTCAAAATGCAAAAGGAAAAACATGACAGGCCTGCAAATGGGCAGCCTCTCACTCAGTGCATAATACCAATTTTAGAGGGAAAAATCAAGTAGTTGACAGTCATATCCTTTGCATTAATGAACCTATGCAGTGGGGCATTTTTTCACTTGGATTCAGGGTGTTATCCCTCTGTTGATTGTTAAAATGATAAACTAGTATATTTGCAAAGTGTTGCTACATTTTTTGTTATTTTTGGTTGCTTGGCCTATCATATTCACAACCTTATATTGACTTGAAGCCCTAGCCTTGGCTTGTCTCATAACTCCTTAGAAAAAGATCAGGTTCATACAAACAATCATTTTAACTCTGTAAGTCCTGCATAGGTTAAGTATATGCTCCTGAAGGTTCATCTCTATTGCTAATGATTAGAAATATGAAGATATACCCCTGTTAAACTCAGAGCCTTGTACATATAGTTTCTATTATCATATTAGAATTTAGATTTTAGATCTTAGATCTCATAGGTTAGATATGCTTTATTATAAGAGATGCATTCACACTCACACTTTGTGTATTGATTTTGATGTATCTATCATTACCTTTGACCTAGTTATAGTCATTCTTTGGACATTAATAAAATTACCACATCTTATCTTATGCCATTATGCCACTTTGTTGGGACACCATGTTTACCTTAGGTTTGTCTGTCTCAATTTCTTTTTGTATTAATGGAGGCCTCGGTGAGTAGGCTAACTATATATCCCATCAATTTGTGCTCTTAATGGATCAACTCCAAGTGGACAAGATTTCAAATTACCAACACTACTCTAACGGTTTTTCATTTAATAGACATCTATTGATATATTGGCCTAGATATTGTAACAATAGTATAATATAGTTTAAGCAGCATCCATACTACCATGTTGTTGTTACTTATCTATGATATGAGAAAGATTGATCATCTCACATATTAGAATAAGGGTACATATCAATAAGGGTGCATGTCCTTTTGGAATCATCATGGCTAAGGTCACCACATTCATGGGACTAATTACTTCTACTTGTACTGGAGTGCAACATCCTCTTCATCCCAAAACCCAAGTATTGGACATAGAAAACAAATGAGGAGATAGGTTGAATAGTGTACAAGAAGATCGCCAACTCAAAATGATGCTATTATATAGGTGGGAGAAACTGCAACCAGGAAATTGAATTTAAAACATATTAGGAATTACCATGGAAATTGGTTCTTGGCCAATTTGACCAACCATGAGAAAATCAGAAAACGGCCTGTTGAATGGACAGCCATATGAGCCCACAATAGTCATCATAGAATTTGAATAATAAAATAAATGCCAACCTTGTAAGGAAACCTTAGCTTCTCCATCAAGATTAGATAGAGCACCCCATCAAAGCTAACAGAATGTAACATCAAGCATAACCACTCCCAAAAACAAAATCATATTATATTTTAATATTTTAATTAATTCATAGAACGTTGATTGGAAAGAGATTATTTGTTAAAAGAGGATGAAGCCAAGATAATGCATATCTATTTCTTATGAACAATGGTAGTGCACAGGCCTAAAGGCTTCAGTGTAGTAATAGACCTTTATACTTTCTCTATTAGATGGTATCGATTCTTGGTTACATGTAAAGAGGGTGGGAATTCTTGGTTACAATGTGATGGCATACAACTTAAAATTGGTGGGCACTAATATTGTCAGATCGACTTAGATACATCGTCTATCTAGAATATTATTCTAGAGAATTGAAAATCATCATGGTTGGGTACCTATGTGTCTCGATAGATCTGGAAATATGTCCATAGGATGGTCAGTTGTTCAATCTTTGAAATAAGGTTGATGTTAGGCCTTGGATTATAACAAGTTTTCGGTCAATCTATGTTGTACTAGTTTTTGGATTAAAGGTATGGTTGGTTTGTAGTTGGTAGTATTAGTGTTTGCATTTGCATTTTAGATTTCATTTATTGCATTTAAAGAAAACTAAAATGAGATGATTTTCAAACCATAATCTGGATGGGTTTCCTATTTAAACAACAATTAGTCTAATTGGGGATTATCATTGGGGAAATCTATTGTGTCGACATCAAAGGTCATTTTGTCTTGTCAACGCTTGTAAAACCATATCAAGGCTCATGTAATGCAAATAAAAAAATTAATATAAAAATGCTCAAGATACTAGCTCGCATATATTAGATTCATTTGAGATCATGCAAATCATATCCTTTTAAATAACATAAGCTAAAATCATCTAACTTGGTCATAATGTCTATGAATGGCTTGAGTTCATGAGGTGAATTTTATAAAAGTTACGACAACAATATGGGCAGTAAATTGGTAATTTGAGGGCCTAAAAACTTGTCCTCAACCTCAACTTTGTAGCTTGAATCTTATTACCTAAAAACTTGTCCTCAACATCAACTTTGTAGATTGAATCTTATTAGCCCCCTGTGAGCTTCCTTTTTCTATGGATGAAACTCCTTGTCACTCCTTGTTAGGAATCTATTTCATGAAATTTGATGTAGCCACTTACCAAAGAATCAGATATAAGTAGCTTCAGTAGTCCATTGTAATATCCCCCTTACTAATTTGCTGAAGTATAACTGAGTTTAATGTTGTGTTGTTGGTGCCTTTTGGTTTGAAACTTTCATCAAAAAGTTAACCTTCCATCCTCTTAGTATGTTTTGTATGGATTGAAGTTGTGTTTGGTGTTCTTGGTTTAGCTATTTCGTCAAACATTTCAAATATCAATCGCATTTAACTTAAAAAAATAATGCTCACTTCCCAATATGATTTTATTGCATTAAATGCCAAAGGGAAAACATCAATATTACATAAACTTGTTATGGAACTAATTAATAGCTATAACAATGATTAGGAAGATAGTAAGCTCTAATTTACAAGGAAATATCAAACCCAAAAATGAGAAAATGCGGTAAACTGTTACCTGAGCTGAAAATTTCAACCAAAATGGTACTCTGGTTGACTAGATATTTCAGGGAAAATACTTTCCCTCTGGGTACTACTTGACAACAGTTGTAACATGGAAGCTCCCATGCCTAGGGCTCCTTATGGAAATGGAAAAAGGGTTCCCTAAACTCAATTATCCACTAGATTTGTTTGGGATGTGTGCCCATAGAATAAACCAACTCCGATTGCTTGTTGTTGAACATCTAGAGATGTAATCGAATCCACCTGCCCTGGATGCAAATGGAATAAATTATGACTAAAAATTTGGAATGTTCCCCATTCGATATCGTCTCCAAGAGGCATACCCATGACAGCTTGCAAATAAATATGATTATCCTCTCCAAGAGGCATACCCATGACAACTTGCAAATCAAGTTGATTGCTAAAGTTTAGAGCAGATGGAAACCAAGATAATAGTTGACTTAGCTACTCAATTTGAACCACAGAGAATAGACATTCAAGTAGTTTCAAATGTATAATTAAAAAAGATGCACTATAAGTAAGACATGCCATGGAAAGCATTACTACTTATTGTGTACTATAATAGGAAAAATTACTCCATAGATATGGAGTCTCGGGACATTCAATGAATGCAACAAAATATTTCACCCAACCTCAATAGCCAAAAACATAACAAAAAGGAGGCATGCCAAATCAAGATATAAATTCCAAACAACCCTCAGGTCAAGACATAAAAGCCGGTTAGTCATGGAAGTAATCACCTGGAATACTCATGGAAATTCCACATGGATCACTAAACCTGTTTGAGATAGCTTGCTAGTGCATTAATACCATATGCACTCGGATCACTTCTTCAATTGCAAGGCATTGAATGCTACTAAACCTTTCCCAATTTGTTTAAGTGATATCTTCACATAGGCTGAGAGTGGGATGTTGAATATGTCATAGTGTCATGTCAAATATTTTTTAAGATCTCATGTAATAGACTATTGGCCTCTTGGGGTGTGCCTTCCTTACATAGTCCATCCATGAGGGTGGTATATCTAGTCATATCACGAAGATGACTATTATCTTTCATAAGGTCAAATAACTTAAAACAATCATTAATATTACCAACTTTCCAAGTCCATCCATCAATGTGTTGTATGTAACAAGTTTTGAAGCTTGCTCTGGAATCTCATAGAAGTTTTGTTAAGCTTTGTCTTCCCTATGAGTCGGCTGAATTTTTATTACTTGGAAAAACTTATTTGCATTTCAATTTATACAATTGGCTTAGAAAAAAATTTCAAACCCTACCCTCCTTCATTTAAAAATCACAAGTTTCATTGCAAATAGAAGCCATATTTCCATTTACTTGTCATGCATTTTACTGATTAGAAGTAGAAGAAAGTTAGTGTTGGATTCATTTACTTTGAAAGAGTAGTTCTAGTTTGGCATAAAAGGAAAAAATACAAAAAATGTGTAGTTTTTCTCTTTGAAAATTTTGTGCTTGTGTTTATTTTTCCTTTTGGATCGAAGAACTCTCTCCTTCTTGTAGCTAGTTTTTCATCGAAAAGAAAAGTGCATTGATTCATTCACTTATGCATGGTTTGAGTCGAGCCATAACACCATTTAGTTGCACTTCCGCTACCTGATTGAGTAAGACAACAAACCATTAAAATTTATATCCCTAACTCAACACATTTTAACCTCACTGGAGGATACAAAATAAGTTGTTAGTTAGGTAGGACACCGGGGATAGGAATCCAAATAATTCTCCCTTGTCGCTTTTCATCTGAGACATAGTTTTTGTCCTTTAGGGTACTAAAATCCTCTTGTATTGGTTGAAATGGTTATCGACCAATTTGTTGAGAGGGCCCCCCGTTCCACGTGAGCAAGCAATGAGGACTGGTTCCGGATGGACTTTGTGGATTGTCGCACTCCACTTAGCACCTAAGGACACCTCTCCTTTGTCTTCCTTGTATTTTCCGTATAGGTGATACAAGAGCTCAAAGGTAGAAGTTCCGGTTAACCTTCTCGGACGTGTCATGAACGAGGTAGCTTAGTGGCTTTTCTTCTAGGATTATTTTACCCATGACCCCTTTCAGTAGAGGGATATCCTTCCACTTTTGGTATCTCACTTCATATTGTTTGATTTGGATTTCATCACCTTGCAAAGGATACGATCTATTGAGGTCTCCAGAACCTAACTAGGAAGTTTTCTTTCTATTTAACCCTCTAGAGGGTATTTTTTTATTTTTGTAGTGCTGCTTGTTGGAAATCTGGACATTTTGTTGTAGCTCGCTTACTGTGACATCGGTATAAGTATAGTTTTTGAGCTTGCTTTTTTGGCCTGCAAGCCTTTTCTTTTCCTAGCTCCCCTTCTGCACGCTCAGTTGCTTTAGGGTTTTTGAGTTCTTACACGGTCAGTTACCAATATGATGATGTGTGATTTCCTCTTCTCCCAGGTCTTCGAGATGGTTGAGTTAGATGGTCTTCTCAAGGGACTGGGCACCCCTTGATGGAGACACTAACGCTCGACCTTAGGAGCAATCTAGAGGACCACATGATCACATCATCCATGTGGAATTTTACTGTTACAGTGATGATGAACTTTCAGGTTATATGGAACACTGGTACATTTGAGAGAGAGATGATTGGTTGTACCCCACCTTGGTTGATTGAATTTTGGTCCTTTAATTTTGTTGATAATTTTTTTGTGGTACCTTGCCTTTTTACCTTTTGGGTCTTTTACTCAACTTGAGTTATCTTTTGATTTGTACCACCTTTTATGTTTTTGGTCTTATGGGTACTATGGTAGTTTGTCCACATTTGAGGTGCACCCCTTAGTCCTAAGGGTTATGAGTCTTTATACCCACTCTTGTCTTTTTGACATGTACCTTACTAGTTGGTCTTTGTACCCTCACCTATTTAATTGTGTAACCTTGGTACCCACCTAAGACATTCTACTTTACTTTTTTTATCTTTTTTTTTTCAGATCTATTTTTGGAGTTTGAAGGTTATTGAGATTTGATTGGTAACCTTTCTTCCTACTATTTTTTTTCGATCTGCTCTCCTTCCTGTTGGGGAGGTTGTGACACTCAGACTCAGCCGTGAGCCCTAGTTTTTCTCTGCTGGTTGTTTTAGTAAGGGTTGTGAGGTCTTAAGGGTTTTATTTACCCTTCTGTGTACTCACATGTAAAGGTCGTGAGTCATTGGCTTTCTTTGATTGACTGTACCATAGCCCAGTCATCTCTCTCTCTCAGGTTTGTACTAACCCTATAATAGGGTCACTTGGTTCCTAGAGTTGACTGGCCTCTAAGAGGCACAGTCATTTCTGAAAGTAACTCTTCTGAGTATATTACAGAAAATGTCTACACCCAGGTAAGTATCTTCACGTATTTACAACAAGTAGTTAAAAGGAGCTATTGCAATATATATTTGACCTTATTTGTACCTTCCTCACAATGGTTAATTTACTTTTGGTCCTTACACCCTGTTGTTTATTGGTCTTGTGGTACCTTGTCCTTGGCGTGTGGTTGATAGGGTCATTTCTCCCATCTTGAGTTGTTCGTACCACCCTCCAGACCTTAGTTAGGAATATTGCTTGCTATCATACCTTTTAGAGGTCCTGTTTGAGTTACAAGAGGTAGTTACAAGGAGCTATTGCATATAAGAGGTAGTTACAAGGAGCTATTGCCATATATATTTGACCTTATTTGTACCTTCCCCACAATGGTTGATTTACTTTTGGTCCTTACACCCTGTTGTTTATTGGTCTTGTTGTACCTTGTCCTTGGCGTGTGGTTGATAGGGTGATTTCTCCCATCTTGAGTTGTTCGTACCACCCTCCAAACCTTAGTTAGGAAGATTGCTTGCTATCACACCTTTTAGAGGTCCTATTTGAGTTACAAGAGGTAGTTATAAAGAGCTATTGCATATAAGAGGTAGTTACAAGGAGCTATTGCATATATTTGACATTCTATCTCTTTGGCATGTCAAATAAGAGGTAGTTACAAGGAGCTGTTGCATACAAGAGGTAGTTACAAGGAGCTATTGCAATATATATTTGACCTTATTTGTACTTTCCCCACAATGGTTGATTTACTTTTGGTCCTTACACCCTATTGTTTATTGGTCTTGTGGTACCTTGTCCTTGGCATGTGGTTGATAGGGTCATTTCTCCCATATTGAGTTGTTCGTACCACCCTCCAGAACTTAGTTAGGAAGATTGCTTGCTATCATACCTTTTAGAGGTCCTCTTTGAGTTACAAGAGGTAGTTACAAGGAGCTATTGCATATATTTGACATTATGTGACCTTCTATCTCTTTGGCATGTCAAATAACAGGTAGTTACAAGGAGCTATTGCATACAAGAGGTAGTTACAAGGAGCTATTGCAATATATATTTGACCTTATATGTACCTTCCCCACAATGGTTGATTTACTTTTGGTCCTTACACCATGTTGTTTATTGGTCTTGTGGTACCTTGTCCTTGGCGTGTGGTTGATAGGGTCATTTCTTCCATATATCGAATTTGCACCATTGTCATTACATGGTTTGGGGTTGTTTTGCATGGATGGCACAAAGGTCGGTTCCGAAAGATGTACATAATTGATTGAGTATGTTGGACCCTGTTACAACTACAAAGATTGGATGCGCATGGTCCAATATACACGAAGTATGCGTAGATATGGATTGTCAGCAAACTATTTATAGTTGAAAGACAAAGATCAAAATAAAGGAGCAATGTTGTACATTGACGGAACGCCAAAGGCCACAGGGAATATTGTGGGGTTTATAAACAGTACACAACCAGGGTCTACAATTAAGCAACCCAACTGCAAATTTGAGGGGCATGAAGGAAACCGTGTTTTTGTATGCACCATTAAATCAATAGTTGCAGGGGAAGAGTTGCTTATTAATTACAATTTGAATCGAGTAGATACAAACACAGTTACTATGGGAATGGTACATCTAACAATTTATCCAACCTTTTATTAATGAATTTAACATCTTAAGGATTTTTCGTTAGTTTATTTCATTTAAATTTTCTATATTTACTTCACAGGCTAGTGATCGAGGAAAATCCTGGCCATCAGATGGTTAGAGGAGTACAACTTCCTCGAGGGAGCAGGTATACATCTTTGTAATAGTAAAAATATAATAAGAAATTAAAGAGTTTTTTTTTGCTTTGTTTTTTCATTAGTATATTAGTTTGGTTTATATAATGTTATATATATTTGATGCAGAACGTTGATCGAGGAAGCAAACCGGTTGTTGATCAGACGACAGCAGCCTCGGGGCAACAGGTAAACCTGATTGTAATTGTACAATTTAAATACATCAAAATGTTTTCTTATTATATTGTTTCAGTGAGTATTTTGGTTTCGTTTAGGTAATTTTTTGTATGTTTTTTATGTAGACCGGTTCTGTAAGGGGCACCTACCTAGCAGTAGATCATACCATACCTTCTTCAAGGAAACATTTATACATCTTTGTAATAGTAAAAATATAATATGAAGAATAGTTTTTTTTTGCTGTGTTTTTTCACGAGTATATTCGTTTGATTTATATAATGTTATCTATATTTGATGCTGAGTGTTGATCAGGGAAGCCACCCTACTATTGATCAGACGACAGTAGCCTCGGGGCAATAGGTAAACCTGATTGTAATTGTACAATTTAAATAAGTCAAAATGTTTTGTTATTATATTGTTTCATTGAGTATTTTGGATTCGTTTAGGTGATTTTTTCTATGTTTTTTATTCAGGTTTCTATAAGGGGCACCTTTATATTAGTAGATCGGGGCAGGTCACCTATAACCATTGATCCGATGAGTAGATCAGGATCCTCAAGGCAACAGGTATAATTCATTGGAATTGTACCAATATAATATGTATCATAATGTTTATTTTGTTATGTATTTTTTGTGTGTATACTGGTTTCATTATGATAATTTTTTCTACTTATTTTTTGTAAGGGAGTGATCGGGGCAAGTCCCTAGTTGTGGATCAGACGACACCATCATCCAGGCATCAGGTAAACCTAGTTTTAATTTTAGGAATCTATCATGATAGATATGTTTTGTTAATATAATTTTAGGAATCTATCATGATAGAACTTAGTAGTGTTTTATATATTTTTGTTGCAGACCAATGATTCGGTGTATGAAACAACATCATAACAATCAATAGCTTTTGAAGTGGATGAGTTGTTTGGCGATGTTTACATTGGTTTTTCTCCAGACCCAGTTAAGCTTATAGAGAAGACCTTTAAAAAAATTAGTGCGGATATCCTTTGTCGGCTATTCACTATTCTGCAGACAGACGAGATTAAAGCCAAGATTGAAGTGTTGGTAAAGAGATCTCATGCCTTGCAAGTAAGTTGCGGAATCTTGAATCATAATATAAATTCATTTATAACTTTATAATTTTGTCTTTTATATGATAGTGAACTTATAAAATGTGGTTTGTATTTACAGGATTTTATGGAACCACACACTAGTGGTCAAGGCGGTGTTGGCCCCAGTGATGCTCATGGAGAGACGTCACATCATGAGAAAACGAATCCATGTGCATCAAATCATTCACCATTGTTGTTGACTGAACAATCGAAAACACATTTGGCAACACCTCCGATGCCAGTTGTGAGTGCGCCAGCCGCTAGTGACCGACGCACACCAGATCGTGCAAAATAAGGGGTCGACACCGAGCCTCCTAGTATTGATATTGTTGAAGCAACATTTCTTGTATCTTCATGTGTCACTAGAACGGTTACAATCGAGACAACATTTTTGGTGGATGAAGATCTTGTTCCAATAAATATAGAGAATATCTTAGGTAATTATACGTTGATCAAGTTAGTGTTTATAATTTGATTGTAATATATTGATAACACATTTTTTTTCAACTAATTATGATCATGGCATGATTGTTTTGCAGGAAATGATGTTTTTTATAAACATCTAAATGATTTGTCCTTGGAGATCTTCAATCCCACCATCTGCACAAGGTGGGATAGACAAACAAAAAATTTAAAAGATGATCTCACTAATCGGTTGGTTGGGATGTTCGGCAACGAGACCTTTGATCGAGCTGCGGTCTTGAAAAAGGATGGACAACATATGAATATTTTTCGAGACCAATATAGGGTTCACCTAGAAAGGAACCCTAGGTATGAGCACCCTTCGATGATTCCAGCAAGAGAGTGGAAATATCTAGTGGAAGATGGAAAGGAGAGGGCTCTAAGAAAAGAAGGAAAGCTAACACCACGCACAGGGAGGTATGCAATACTTTCCACAATGTAATTCTAAACCTTATTATTATTGATTTTTATATCGAATTTGGAACATCTAATGTATTTCAACACTTGCATAGGCTGTCAGACACATCAAAGGCCACAAAGGAAAGACTGGAAAAAATTGGTCAGCATAAGCTTGGGACTAGTGGTTATTCGAATTTGGCGGCACGAATTGTAAGTTTTGAAAAACCAATAATGCATCCAAATAATAAATTGCAAATTATTTTCCGTTTTATTGCACTGCAAAATGTAAACTAATGATGTTATGAAAATATGCAAGCCGATTGATTCAAAGAAGTGCCCACTAAGGAAGACTTGAAGCTTGGCTTCCAGCACGGCTTTGGAGTTGTTGTTGAACGCCGAAAAAGCTTGTCTAGGAAAACTAAGTCTTTTGGTACTGATCCATTTGGTGCACAGGTATATAAAATATATATAGTTTAATGAAGATTTATTACTTGTGCAATCTATTCGTTATAAATAATTGACATAAAATATTGACTTTGTTTTAAGCAGGAAAGAAATGATCCCCTTAATGTCGAGGATGGACAATAACAAATCGAAGATCATGCTTCGAATCCTGGTAATGAATTTATTCATATGATACAATTTTATATATAGCATTGCAGATGGTGAACATTAATTGTACTTCTCCATATTTCAACTACAGAGCATGTAGAGGGTCACACTGTACAGGTTGAGCCTGGACAGGAATATGAAGAGCATGATGTCGCCACAACAGGTAAAAAAACACCTTTGTAATGTTTTTTTTAAATGAAATACTTGTCATTATAATAACAAAATATATCGATGTAACATGTTCACATTATTGCAGCAAATCCAAACCCCTTTCTGCACAATCCACGTCGTGAGCACTCTATGAGGCAGACACCACGACAAGCTGATGAAGAAACAAGAACTGAAGGGCAAGTTCCAGAGGATGAGCTTCTTGTTGATTTTGTAAAGAGAAGAAAAATTAGAAATAAGTGACTAAAAAAATATTGTGTAATTATTTTTGATAATATTATGTCCTGAATGATTTTTGGCCTAATGAATGAATGAATGGTTTAATGAATGTTAGCTTCTATTGAATGGATGTGATGACTGAATGAATGAATGGTTTAATGAATGTTAGCTTTTATTGAATGAATGGTAAATGTTTGTTTATGATGAAATCTGCATGAATTTGCACGTAATTTTTTTTTTGAAGTATATGCATTGGGTATGGTGAATTGAGAGTGATGTGAGGGGGTGGAGGGGCCATAAGAGCTTCCACCTTCACGTGGTTGGACCTGTTTAGTATAGAATATTAAATTATTCTCGAAACAGAGAGGAGATCAATGAAGGGCTAACATTGTAAGCAAAAAAAATCCATTCACTGGTAAAGGAGGTATTTTGGTTGTCCTATTTTTCCATCTTGACTTGATGGTATTCAAAGAATAAATATGTAAAAGAGCACGCTTCATTTAATAAGATGCATTCAATTTATGTTCATTAGGATAAAACTTTAATCAAAACTAAATACATATAAAATATGAAACTCCTATTAATTTGCTGATAACTAAAGTTGGGCATGTTTGAAAGTGTCAATTCCTTCACCCAGAATTGTCAACATTCTACCAATTGTAGCCCATAAATCCTAACTGTGGCATATTCAACACACACATCACTTCTTAGATTATGTAAAAAAACTTGCATGGATGTGAAATTTTTAGTGTGTGAATTTTGGTGAACGATGGGCTCCTAGCCATGTTAGCGTGCTAGTGAATTAGTGTCCTCGTGTCTAGAAGAAGCAACAAAGTAAAGGAATTTTTTGGTTGAGTTTGTTACATCTTCTTGGCACTTGCTACTACCTTTTGTTGATCCAATTTGGATTGAATTGCTTCCACCTTTTGTTTCAATTCTAGAATTTTCCCATCCAATTTTGCAGTTGTAGGTGAAGACGAGAATTTTGTCTCCACCCGTGAAACAAAAAAACATTAATTTATTTCCTCCAAGGACTCAATTTGATTTTTTAGAGTAGAATGCTTGCTATGGATTGAATAAAATTTTCCAAGTAAGAAATTTACCATAACTCATCTTTGCGAGAGATAGGGAAAGTAATTTTGAAAATGGAATTGGCCTTAGATGTTATAGGGTTCCCTTTAATGATAATGATATATGTATCAAAGTTTAAAAAAAAAAACTTTAATCTGCTTAAAAGTAATTTGGATTTTAAAAAAAAGAGCTCTCCCATAGCTAAATTTGGTCAAAAATCAATTTAATTTATAGCATTTTGTTTCAAAATATTTAAATATGATTTCTAGATCATTCACCCAAATATGATTTAAATATGATTTCTAGATCATAGATAAAGATCATCGGGATCTTTTTATTTTTTTAAAAAAAATTACACATAGTCGTCGGATATCCGACTCCCCATTCCAATATATCTGACGAAGTTGCCATACCACCGACGGCTAACAACGTCGGATATCTGGCTTCTTACAATGCAAATCCCGTTGGATATCCGATGTCCACTTCCATGATATAGGACTCCACCGCCATACCACCGATGGCTAAAGACGTCGGTGTTTGATCTCAATCGTGTCGAATATCCGACGCCCCTATTGTCGGATATCCGACCGCCTATAAAGTGAGATTGGTCGAAAATGTGATGGAAATATTAAAAGGGGGGTAGTCGGATATCCGACATCTTCCTGTTGGATATCTGACCGCCTATAAATTGAGAGTTTTCAGATATGCGACGATAATATTAAAAGAGGCATTTTCGAAGATCCGACCGGTAGATGTTGGATATCCGACACGTTCATTTTACTGTCGGATATCCGCCGAAGTGACACCGACATTTAAAAAAGAAGATGCTTGTCAGATGTTCGACATCATGATGTCAAAAATCGAACATCTATGTCGTCATATTTTGGGTTCAAAAAATATAGTGAGGGTTTTTCCTTCTTTGTTGCAACTGTATCTCCATTATTAAGGATCCTTGAGAAGAGAAAATTTGTTCATTTCCTTGAACTCTACCAATAACACTTCTTATAAAGGTCTTCATTTCATTTACCATTTCTTCATGTCGACGAAGGATTCACCATAGTTCCCTAATGTCACCATTTAGAATGCCTACACACCTAGAAAAAGCTATCATTTCAATAGTACCATTTCTTAAGGGATGGAAATAAGAGTTGATTAGGAGGGCCTCCTTTGGGAGCCCCTCGAAATGACTCACCTCACTCAAGAATGTGCTCCAATGACAAAAAAATTCACCCATGGTTGAGCGCATAGGGAAACAAAATAATTCTAGAATAAACCTACAGTAAATCAAAATAGGTGATATCTTAGCCTCCTCTAGAGTGACCAAGGACCACCATCCCCAAATTAAGAGAGAGATTGATTATTTCACCCACAAGCTACCAGAATCACAAATAGAGAACATGGAAGGGATTACCTATAAGTCATGTTCTTCCTATAATAATTGAAGCTCTCCCTCCATATCATGGAGAAGGTTTGTACATGGTTCCACATAATTTGAGATTTGAAATCCCTTGACCTCTATATCATAGCCATAAGATCGATTGTGTGGAGTGAATGCCAAATGTTGAGAGAGTTATTTGAGTTTTTACTTCGCTCATTTAATTTGTAGATGTTGTGATTCTGTGAATGGTGTTGGAATTCAAGGAATTCATAAAACTTAGGGGATGTGGCATAATGAGAGAAACCCTCCTTTTTTTTAAAAACCTTAGCAAATTTTGGTTGCATTATTAGCCCGAGAATCAATGGATTTACTGTTATCCCAAAGGGCTTGGTGAAATTGGATGTTTTGAAAACAATCCTTGAACTCATGATTTTGGTAAAGATGCTTGCAAGCTTGATATCCTTTGGATATGTTTTAGTGCTGACAATTTTGATGATTAGAGAGTAGTCTCCAATCACAATGAGCGATGTTATGTTGGGAGACTATGCTATCGTGAGGCCTCTTAGAAGAGAAAGAGATTTTGTTTAGTTGTTATATGATACGCCTAATCCCCACTCATAATGTATTCGTGTATTTAATCCATTATCGATTGAGATCCCCCCCACACCCCCCACACCAATATTTCCCTTTCCTACCCCATAAAAAAATAAAAGATGGAAATTTTGATTCCTTTGCCAATTTTTAAATTCTTCCTCCTATGGACAAATATGCCAGGAGTGTTGGTTGAGTTTTTGAAGTATTGTTTTGTAGTGCTAACCTCTAAAACGAATGAGATTATGTAACCATTTTTTTTCATGCGATTTAAGGTTTTGAAGGTTTTGTCCTTTCATTCCTTTAGCCTTAATCTTTATATCATCAATCTTTTAGCTTTTGCTGCTATAACTCTGGGATCCTCAGTAATCTGTTGAAAAATTGATTTCTTGCGAGTGACCCAAACTTTCCAGCATAGGAATTTAGGTAGAACTACCCAGGATATTTTAAGGATAGATTTGTTGGAAAATGAACCTTTGTATTGGTTGCTCAACTTGGAAACCATCTCCTTCCAGGTGTCTAGTATTTCTACTTGGTGTCATAGTTCAATGAAGGCCCATTCCCCAATTGTTTTGGTGACTTTCTAGTCAAAAACTAAATGGTTGTGATTTTCCTCTTTGCGGTGGCATAAGGTGCACTTGGAGGGTCCCAAGATACCTCTTTTGAGGATATTTTCAGATGTTAAGAGATTTTGTTGCACCATGGCCCAAAAAAATGCATTGATCTTTAGAATTCTTTCATCATTCCACACATATTTATACACACTAGTCTTGGGAGGGAGATTGGTTTGAGAAAACTACGCTTCAAATAATTTTTTCACTGGGTATTTGACTCCAACCCCTTTCATCCTCAAGATTGGAATCACTGGGGTACAGCTTGAGGCAGAACATAAGAGGTTGAAAGCTAGAACAAACAAAGGATGGGGAAAATTCAAGATCCATTTACTCCATTGTGATTCATCCTCTTCCCACTTGGATATGTCTCAAAGTGTAAGCAAATTATGACTGTTCATCCAGTTTCGTAATGGTTGAAACTTGTAGTTGCTGCCAAAATGTGGGTTCCCCATGATGTTGTCTTTCCAGAAGGAGATATTCTTTCCATTACATGGTATCCAAGTAACATAAGCTTTGATTATAGGGGCTACATATCTGAGCATCTTCTATATGCGTGATCATCTACCCTCGAGAAAATGTTTATCTACACTATGTTTTTAATCTCTTTGGATATTTTTTTTTACAGATCGCCTCCTTCCATCTTTCTATGTTTCCAATGATCAAACTCCAACCTATTTTTTCCCCAAGCACTTTGTTTATTAATTTTTGGATCTTTTATTCCCAATCCACCTTTGTCTTTTAGGCAGTGAACCTGATTCTAGCTTAACAAATGATTTTTTTTCATTGGTTTTTCCACCCCTCCATATGAATTTTTGAATGTAATTGGAAATTGTTTACGTGACTTCTTTAGGGGATAGCATTGATATACGAGGAGTGATGAAAGAACATTTTTGATGAAGGAAATTATCCCAACGGGATCGATCCATTGGGATCCCCAAGCTTGAAATTTATTTTTGATTTTTTTGAGAATCCCTTGTCATACTACATAGGTATGAGAACTTAGATAAATTTGCATATCTAAGTAATGAAAGGAACTCCAGACGACTGCACTTGGGAAATGGAGGATTCTACTTATTGATTATATAATTATTGGAGTCACTTTCCAACAATGTATTTGGATTTTACCATTGTTTACCCCACTCGAGGAGTCCATCAAGAGATCCAATATTTTGTATTGCCTTGATATTATTGTTGAGGCTCCACCTAGCAAAAAGATATCATCCATCAATTGGGAGTGATTAATGGCACTCATGCTTCTGGTTATTATCAATCCCAAAAGACTTATGTCCACCCTTTCATCTTCTAATTTCCGACTGAGGGTCTCTGCCATTATGGTGTAAAATAGTGGAGAGAGAAAACAACCCTATCGAAGTTATTTGTTGATTTAAAAAAAATTGGTAGGTATACCATTGATGTGAGGGGCTATGTAACGCCCGCTTATACAATTTATGATCCATTGCAAAAAATCATCATTAAACCAAAATTTTAGAAGAACATCATAGAGGAAGGAATGCCTAACCCGGTCAAAATTGTTGGCCATATCCAATTTGACTAGCAGGCCTTTGTCCTTGCTTTCTTTTCTTGAATAAATGGCTTCTTGGACCAATACAGTATTATCAAGAATCTATTTGTTCTACATGAATCCTTCGTAGTTGTTAGATACGATTTATGGCATAATATTTTACAACCTATTAGCAATGATCTTGGTGACAATTTTGTAGGAGGTGTTACATAAATAAATTGGATGGAAGTGGTTGAAGGTAGTAGGGTGTGCGAAGTTCGAATTGCGTGCATGACCTATTTAAATTTCCTTTCCTATTTATAATTTCTACTCCATTCATTGAATCTTAATGTAATACAACATTCTCTTCTCATTGACTTCTCTCTTTTGTGTAATGATTAATGTTTAGAGCATTTATTGCATGAATTTTTTTAATTGATGATCTCTTTCACATTATTCTTGCATTGCTTAGGATCTAGATCTACATGCTCAAATTCTACATGGTATCAGAGTTGCAGCAGTGCTAAACAAGTTGGTATACTGGTTTTTATAGGGATATAGTCTTATTGAAGGTTGAAGGAAGCCCCAAAAGCTTCACAACATATGCCCTATGAGGACATATTCAAATCCATTGACATGTTAAACAAATCCCCATAAGCTTCACAACATATGGTTTGTGAGGACATATTCACATTCATTGAGCCTTGCAAAAACCCTACCACAATGGGAGATACATCGGTTTTGATCCACCACTCAGCTAACGAAGACCCTTTTATAGGCCCAGAAGAATAGGTGATCAACATTTTTTTACTATCCATTGGAGAACTTGTCCCAAATCAGGTTCTCTTTGAATAAAACCTCCAGAATTCCTCTTCATACTCAGGATCTACAACCTTTTCTCATGCAATTCACCAAGTTGTACGTAAAAGCTTCAAGGGGTTCCCTCCATTTGAAGTAAGGAATGGAAAATAACCATCATTCAAGCACTTCAAAGTGTTTGTATCTAGTGAATGGGCTTAGATGCACTTCAAGAGAAGGATGAGTTCACAAAATTTTGTAGGAATCTTCACAAATCCCTTCATCAAGAAGCAGTTCACGAAGCTACAAATTGCTTTGAAATTGAAGGCTCCTTCTAAGAAGGTTCTTTAGCCTTCTCATTTACATTCTAATTTTTTTTTTGGAGGGGGGGGGGGCATGTGGCTTTCACTCTTTCCTCATTTATTAAGGAGATTTTTTTGTACATGAGTACCTAATATGACTACAAATTATTGTGACCCAATTTTCTTTTGCATTTATTTTGCCTAGTTTGGATTATAGGGGGCGGTTAAATCACAATATCCCAATCCATAGTTTCATTATCGTACCTAAGGACTTAGGATATGATATCATGATCCTACTAGGATAAATCCTATTCATTTTGGCCCTTTGAGTCAATTGGAGCTTCTTACTAAGCTCTAGGGTCCTAAAACATCTCTATTTTCCTTTTTTGAAAATTTGGAGTCTTTTTTAGGCATATGAGGGAGAATTCCTTCAATTAGAGATTATTTTTCTTGATTTTAGGGTCCCACATTACAAGTTAGAGTTGTGGAGTGAATCTGGGGATTTTATCCACTATTCAGGGACTCCATGCACTTGTTTTTTAGGTATTATGAGATAGTAGCACCCTCCTTGAGTGTTTTTAGGGATGTCCACCTCATGCATGTACATTCACTCAGTTGCAGGTGACTTCTTTCAATTGGAACTAATGTTTAGGAAGTCATGATTCAATTAAACTCATCTGGGAGAGTGTGCATGGCTAATGTGGGGTCTCTAGCTCTAGTTAAGCCTAACTAGAATCATCATGAATTGTATGAGCAGTTTGAATTTGCTTCATGACCTATTCAAATTGCCTCTATAACCTATTCTAATTTCCTTGATTATTTATACTTTCTACTTCATTCATTGAAGCTTAATGTAATACAACATTCTCTCTTGTTATTGACTTCTCTCTTTTGTGTAATGATTAATGTTTAGCACATTTAGTACATGAATTTGTTAGATTGATGATCTATTTCACTGTATTGCTATGTTTCTTAGTATCTAGATCTACATGGTCAAATTCTACAAATTCAAAATTAATAAATAAACATACTACATTCATGAAACTCCCTCCTTCTTTACTCTCCCTCCCCATGAGAATCATATCATCTACCACCTCCATAATCTTACTTGCCAATACTCTAGATGGTTCTTCTCACCATGGCATGGGCCCTCTACTGTAACCTATCCATGGATAATTTATTAGGCTTCAAAATTTCACTGGTAAGTTTCCATAGCTTGGCCACGTTCCCAACTTCCAACAAATGTGCGGCCCCATCAGAATCAAATAGAATATGAGCCTCATCAACTAACGAACATCCTGTTACCAATACCTTGATCTTGTCATTGGTATCATTATACCCAAGGAATCTCAAAAGGTTGGCTTATACTCCTTATGTATGCACACTTAAGGCACCAACCCCAATCAATGGAAGTCCTTCTCCTAATGCTTCCCTCAAGGCGAGAATACCTCAAGTCATGGACTTCATGTAGAAGAGTTAAGACTATTGGCATAGATTTAATTATTGAGTTTGTCCCCCATCCCATAAGGTGTTTGTAGTATCAATTGTTATTCATGGTTATGCCCCACCACGATATCCTAGAATGATTAGCCTCTTTAGGCTCTTGAGTGGATCACCTTAAACAAACTTACACTCACTATAAATGAACAATGATTATTAGTTATTTCCTCAAGATAATAAAATATCATGACATACATTATGAATAATAAATCACAATAACTTGTTATCATATGTGATCATGAAGAATTCCTTGTTTCAAGTTAACCTTTTTCAATAAAATGTATCATTAGCCATCATTATGGAATAATATGTCTCACAAGATAAGTTTTACTATCATGAAATATCAACATGAATTATCTAAGCATTCTACCAATTACCAAATCAAATAAGTTAACAACCCATGATATTCGAATGGAATAATCAAGAATCCCACTGATCCAATATGTCACGAAGGACCATCATGAATTAGCATCATATTATAAGGTATTGAATATCAACATAAAATAACAACATATTAGAAATTGTGTATCATTAATCACCAAATATCATGATGAGAAATGAAGTACCATACTAAGTATCAACATGAAATAATAAGTGTTAAACTAAGTACCACATGCCATCCTTATGAAATACCCTCGTGAAATAAATAAACAAGTATCATACTACCATCAATCATACCACAAAATCATTATGCAACATATAACTAAAAGTTGGCATCCACGTGTTATAATGTCTTCACAATATTCGTGCAACATATAACTAAAGTGTTTCTCCAAGTATCCATGATTATTTAATTTTACATCATAAAGAAGAGAGAAAAGATTAACCACCTTTGAATTGTTTTAACAATTTCCAACAAAAATCTAACACTCTTAACTATAACCTATGAAGTGCATATATAAACTTAGGTGATTAGTCATGAAGTTTCATAAAGCATAGTTAGAGCGTCATATTGACGTTGTTTCTATTATATATTACTCTATAAGCAATTTAAAAAATTCAAAGAAATTTGTCTACCAATTATACATTCTCGGAGATAACTTCGCTCGTTAACAACTAGGCACTTTTATGGTGTTGACTTAGTTGACGACACAAAACAATCTCAATCATAGTTTCATTCTCATTTTATTGTAGCAAGGTTTGGATTTTTAAAACCCCATTTCAATTAGTCTCACTCTGCGCACCACACCGCATGACCATAGTGGCATCTACGATGATGAAGACAATACATTTCATATGAATTATTAATTCAGTTTCCTATACCATTCCTCAACACTCCTCCCACAATTCCAATGTCACTGTTGATAGATGCATTAAAACAATTGCTAGTCCAACAAGCTTCAAGAGGTAGATGTAGTGGAGGCATTCAAGCATATGCTTTCAGCTAAATATGAATCCATACCTGCTCTCATCACCTACAATCTTTTTTTAACTAGCCTAGTCCGATAGTATCAACATGAATCGACACTATATGTTTACAAAATTATGATTGAAATAGATATGGTTCCAAATTTGATAACTTGAACGTTATTATCAATTGTCACTGTCAAACATGTAGAACATATTATGCATTGAAAGTGTTTGAAGGAATGGAAGCACATGGTTATGTTCCTTGTGTCATAACTTTCAATACCCTTTTCAAAGGGATTTGTAAGGTGGGAAGGATAGAGGACTCTCTCAAAAAATTTACCCAAATGGAGAGCAAATACGAGTTCCTAATCTTTTTACATATAATTCCCTAATAAACAGGTTTTGCAAGATAGGTAAAATCTATTATGTGTTTGGGTTGTTGGTTGTTATACTACAAAAGGGCCATGACTAGCATGACACAATCACTTTTAAAATTCTCATGGATCGATTATTAAATGAGGGTAAGCTATGAGAGGCCAAGGAACTACTACATCAAATATTAAAATACATGTATAACACCAAGGCTAATGTTTTTGTTGTTTTGATCGATGGTCTGCAAGAAAAAAAACAAGTTGGAAGAGGATATGAATATCTTCTATGAGATTCCCGATAAAACATATGTACCTTGATGTTGTTACACATATGTATCAACTCTAAAATAAAACATGTTCTCATGGATGCTAGCACAAATAAAACATGTAATGCATACAAGATACGATCACTCCATTACTTGCTTTATATGGTTCTTCTTGTGTTGAAGCAGATCCCTATGAGTAACCCTTGGAGAAGGATGCAAAGGTTAGGATCGAAGGAGGAACAACAAAAAAACTGAAAGTTCCTAGGGCTAAACTCAATATAGAGGAAAGATTACTTTAAAAAAAATATTGGTACCAAGTGGGTCAAAATTTGACAAAAAACTAGTAAATGAAGAGGAAAAACAACAGATTGAAATGGCATGAGATAGTTTATTAATAAGTTTTGTTTATACATTCCATCACCATTAGATAATGAAGTGCATAAGCATCGAAATGAGGTAGATGGATCTAACATGCATATGATTTATTGCCTAATTCTAACAGAAATAGGGGTGTGGCCTAAGAAAGGCACTTCCTCTACAACAAAATATCTAGGTTCAAACCCAAACACCCTTAGTAATATTTTATTTGTTTAATAATTTAGATATTAAGGTGGTTGTGGCCCTTAAGGATCCATAGCATTCGAACCTTATCTATGATACTAAATGTAACAATCCCATTTTATTAAGCATATTTTAAAACCGATTGGATAACAAATTTCTTGAGAATTTTTTTAGAAAATAGCTAATGTATCAAGTGTGAATTCATCAATCCAATACCATCAAATAACTAGCATAAATTAAGAATTGTAATCCAAATAGAACAATCTCTACTTACTTGATCGATGACTAGCTTAACCAATTTTCCATGCAAACCTTGTCCTCCTTGTGTGACCAACTCCTCTATTCGCAACAACAGTTGGGGTCACAACTCTCCACCTAACCAACCTCCAATAGAAGCCAAGGCCATTGAGAACATTAACCCTATTCCATACATGTAAGAAATTAACTCTTTTCTCTATCCACCTCTATTCCACCCTCTCCTCCTCCATAGCCTCCCTCTTAAATAGGTGTACAAACAATAAAACAACCAAGCAACAAACATAAAATCAACCAGCCAGACTAGAGCCCCTACCTCTTGGTCTTGCCCCCCTTTTATCACTTAATTTCAAATTTCACTCAATTTCTTAATTTTGCATGGATGACACACTTTTCACCCATGAGCCTAAATTAAATTACAAAAGCATATTTTCCTTTTTATTTGTATTTATTACTGGAATTCTTACTACTACCATATGCTATTATACTTATACCAATGTCTAAAGTTGGGGTGTTACAATTTGACAACGATAAAAAAGGGAAAGGGCATCTCAAAGAAGATGATGCGGTGATCAATACCAAGCCTAAACCTATTGCACAAGAAGTCCAAATCTCTAGTTATGTTTCTTTGACTAATGAGCTAAACAATATTAAGGTTCCCATCTAGTTGTCTGAGCTCGCCAAGATATCTACTTTCAAAGGGGAAATGGGTAATTTTATGGAAAATCCATCTTCTATAATCCATTTAGATACAAGAATACTTTAGGATGATTACTCTCTAGTGATGGTTGGTCCACAATTAGAAGATAAACAAGATGCTACTCCTTTCTATATCAAATTACTATTCATGATCACTTATTGCATAATTGTATGTCAGATGCTAGTGCTTCTCATAAGCTCATGCAAAAGGATTTCATGGAAAAGCTTGGGATTGATATTCATATTACATGTCCATAAAAATATTTGTACTCTTTTGATTCCAAAATAATTAGGTGCATGGGAATGATTAAAGATCTAGTTATGAACGTAGCTCAAATCCCAGTGAAGAGTATTATGGTGGATGTAGTGGTGGTTGGTGTTCCTATAAGCTATGGACTGTAGTTGTCTAGGTCTTGGGGAGCAAAGCTAGGTGGAATTTTACAGTTTGATATGTCTTATGCAACTATTCTAGTTTGTGGAGGCTAAACTTGAAGATTGTACTATGAAACAAATTTTCCTATAATATGAGTGATTCAACTAATTCTCAAAACCAACTAGCGTATGTTGTTGATGATGGATTTGGAAATTATGTGCTTTTTGTTGATGAGGATTATGAATCATGTCCCATTGAAGGCCTGAGCCAAGGTGAGTTAGAGGCCAATCAAGGTATCGAACAGAATATTTGCAAACTTTATTTTGATGGCACTCCTTCTCAAGATGGTTAAGGACCAAGTGTTTTTTTGTTTGTCAACATGAAAACCTTTTCTTGGTCTTTTAAATTGAATTTCGAGACAACTAACAATGTGGCTGAATCTAAAGCTTTTTCGAGACAACTAACAATAAGGCTGAATCTAAAGCTTTGATATTAGTTTTGGAAACTTCAATGAGAATAAATATTCAAAATATTGCAATATTTGGTGATTCATAATGTTAGGAACCCATGTCTTTACTTTGTTAGTATGTTGTTGTTGGACGCATATGCTTTGTAAGTCGTCTCGTAGTATTTGTTGATCAATAGTTTATGTTATTGTTGTTGGCGCATATGCTTTGTAAGTTTCCCGTAGTATTGTTGATCCATAGTTTGTAACGGCCCATGGTTTTGACCCATAGTATTGGCGCCTAGAATTAGTATATAAGTGTGTGTTGAGACCTATGAAGGCACCGTGAAGTTAATTGTATTGAGCTTGCTCAAAGGAGGTTGCCCCCTCGAAGTGGCCTGTGATCAATATAAAAGTGATTCTGAGTTCTGTCATTTATGCTATTTCGCATATTCTTCTTAATTAATTGTTGCAGGTGCATCACATCTGGTATCAGAGCACTTTCTTGGGCTCGCTGGGTGAAATTTCTGCCAAATTTTTTTTCGCATCTGTTGCAGGTTCAGATTTGGGAATAATCCCTATCCGCTTAACTGTGGGAAGTACTTGGGCATAAGCCCTAAAACTCATTGTGAGGAGTACCACAGGAACCCCGAAGTAGCTGGCCCATTGAGAGGACCTGCCAGCGAAAAGGGCAACGATCCCTACCTGATTGACTAGTTCCCACCCGTGAGGTAAACCAAGAGCTGTCGTTTGTGGCAAAGCGGTTATCAGTTTTACCTGAGCCATGGAGTGAGGGGTACTACCCCAATATGCAAGCCGTCAGACAACATTGGTGGCCGAGTGAAACCCCTGAACTGTTAGGAAGCCGCACATACCTGGGGTCCATATCTACTTTCAGCTGAACTATTGTCAATCACTGCTGCGCCGTTTCAGATCCATTTTGCAAGTCGTTCCAGATTCAGCCGTTTTCAATCCATTCGGCGCTGTTCCAGATCCCTTTTGAGCCGTATCCGCTCCATATCTCCCTTATTTTCACTCTGTTTCCCTTGAAATTTTCGGGGAACCCCTGTCATCCCATTCTGCATATTTTAGTCCTGAGGACCCTATCTCTAATTCCCCTTCCCAAAGCCCGAAATCCCACATTTGTCTATTTTTAGGGTTTGCCATAACTTCCTCAGATTTCACCCAATCACCTTCAAATTTTACCACAGAGTTCCTTTCTGAATTTTGCTTCTTTGTTCCCCTCTGCCGAATTTTCCCATTCTTTCACCCCGCTTCTGAAATCCTCATTTTTTCTTCCCTATCTATCCAACAGTGTCCAAAACCTAGTCAAACCCCAATTACCCTTCTGATTTTTTCCCAAGTCCAGATTTTCTTTTACTGAAGTAGTTTCTGTTTTTGTTTTCCTGCCCAGTCCACTGATAAAAAAAAAAAAAAAAAAAAACCTGGTTATGGTTGTCACCCGTGTGGGAGCAAAAACCATGGAGGACGCACTTGTAGCCATCCAAGCCAAACTCCAGGATCTGGATGAAAAATTTCTCGGTCTCCATCTTGAACATTCAGCTATGAACAACAAACGACAATCCGAGTCTTCAGCAAACAATGGGTTCTCTTCTTCCAGCAATTTCCGTGGTCCGAAGCTTGATTTTCCTTGCTTCAATGGTCCCGATCCAACTGGATGGATCTATCATGCAGAACAGTATTTCAGTCTGCATAATACTTTTGATGTCAACAAAGTTCCGTTGGCATCCTTTCATTTGGAACAGGAAGCTCTTCAATGGTACCGTTGGTACATCAAGGCTCATCCAAAGCCCAAATGGCCAGACTTTTGCCAGCTCCTTTTGCAACGATTTGGTCCTAGTGATTTTGATGACTTCACAGGAGCCCTCACTAAACTTCACCAAACTGGCACTGTGAGAGAGTATCAAACCGAATTTGAGAATCTAGCCAACCACACCGAAGGATTGTCTGATGACTTTTACCGGAGTTGTTTTATCAGTGGTCTAAAGGATGCCATCCGCTCTGAGGTCAAAATGTTCTGTCCCAACACAATGATGGAAGCACTAGGGTTGGCTAAGTTGGCAGAAGACAAGATTGCAGCCCAACAACGCTCCAAGCCCACTTTTTTTCCCTTCCGAAATATGGGTTCTCAGCGACCACCTATACCGTAGGCTCCTCGACCGACTCCTATCAAGCGTTTGTCTGAAACAGAGATGCAAGCACGCAAAGAAAAGGGGCTTTGATATAATTGTGATGAGAAATTCACTCGGGGACATAGATGTGTTCAACAAAATCTCTATCTCTTGGATGTGGAGTCTCCGCCTGCCTCTGAAATTGGTGACGAAGATCCAGAAACACTGGATGCTCCGGTCGACATTCAGGAACCGCCTATTGACCCTCCGTCTCAGGATGACCAGCCAAAGATATCTATCCATGCTTTAGCTGGAATCACCACCCCCCAAACAATGCGGGTCAGGGGTTACTTCAAGAAGCTTCCTCTTACAATACTCATTGATTCTGGTAGCACTCATAATTTCATTGACCCTCGGATCGCCAAACAAGCTGATTGTTTTATCCATCCTTGCTCCAACTTTGAAGTCATGATTGCCAATGGGGGCACCTTACCTTGCAAAGGGAAGTGTCGAAATGTGCGTATCTCTATGGGAGATTATACCTTGTGCTCTGACATGTTTGCCTTTCCCTTAGGCGGATGTGATGTGGTTTTGGGCACTCAATGGCTACGCACACTTGGCCCTATCTTATGGGATTTTGCTGAACTTTGGATGCAATTTTCCCTCAATGGACACAAACACACATTGACAGGATTACAACCAGGTTCTCTCAGCATCATCAGTTCACATCGCATGGAAAAACTCCTCAAGAAGAATTCACATGGTGTCATCGCTCAGATCCACTCCATCCAGATGCAACCATCGGCGGTCTCCACTACTCCTTTGGATCTACAACAAATTCTGGATCGATATACAGGTGTCTTTGTTGAACCAGTGGGATTGTCACCTTCCAGGCCAGAAGACCATTGTATTCAGCTCCTTCCTGGCAGTGTTCCTCCCAACATCAGGCCCTATCGCTACCCATTTCACCAAAAAATGGATATTGAAATGCTCGTTCGGGACTTATTGAAGCAAGGTATTATTCGCCCAAGCACTAGTTCCTTTTCTTCTCCAGTTATTCTTGTCCATAAAAAATATGGGTCATGGCGCCTCTGCATTGACTTCCGAGCACTTAATCACCTCACCATCAAGGATAAGTTTCCAATTCCTGTTGTTGATGAGCTTCATGGGGCTCACTTTTTCTCCAAGTTGGATCTTCGTTCTGGGTATCATCAAATTCGGGTTCATGAGGATGATATCCCTAAAACAGCTTTCCGCACACATGATGGCCATTATGAGTTTTTGGTCATGCCCTTTGGCCTCACTAATGCTCCTTCCACATTCCAGGCCTTAATGAATAAAATATTTCGACCCTACTTGCGGAAATTCATTCTGGTATTCTTTGATGATATCCTCATTTACAGTAAAACATGGGATGAACATCTCCAACATTTGGATCTTGTCATGCAACTTTTCTCTGACCATCATCTCCATGCCAAGTAGTCTAAATGTGTTTTTGGACAGAAGGAAGTTGAGTATCTCGGGCACATTATCTCAGCACAAGGGGTTTGCGTGGATCCTGCCAAAATCGATGCCATGAACAATTGGCCGCATCCTCAGACACTCAAGAGCCTTCGTGGTTTTTTGGGGTTGACTGGCTACTACCGCAAGTTTGTCAAGGATTATGGGAAGATTGCAGGTCCATTAACTGCTCTATTGAAAAAGGATGCCTTCACATGGACACCTGCTGCTCAGTGTGCATTTGACAAACTAAAACAAGTTATGTGTACTACACCTGTGCTAGCTATGCCCGATTTTTCCAAGCCCTTCACTATTGAGAGTGATGCTTGCAGCAATGGACTTGGTGTTGTTCTCCTTCAAGATGAACACCCCATTTCGTTCACCAGCAAAGCCCTTTCAGGTAAGAATCTAGCTGCCTCTACCTATGAGAAGGAAATGATGGCTATTTTGCATGCAATATAGAAGTGGCGCCCATACCTATTAGGGAATCATTTCTGCATCAAGACTGATCACCAGAGTCTGAAATATTTCTTGGACCAGCGTGTCTCCTCCCCGACACAACAGAAATGGGTTAGCAAACTCATGGGTTATGACTATGAGATCACTTACAAGAAGGGTAAAGACAATATTGTGGCAGATGCTCTTTCTCGCACATTTGAGGCCCAAGGTTCTCTTTCAGTTATTTCTATGCCTGTTCCAAATTGGTTGCAATCTGTTCAACAGGGTTATGTCAATGACTCCTCCTTATCTCAAATCATCCAACGCTTGACCAACAACCCTTCTGCTGTACCACATTACTCTTGGGATGGTGCTTCTCTGCGATACAAGGGTCGTCTGGTGCTTCCCCAGAGCACAGATCTTCAACAGGCTGTCTTCTATGAACTCCATGCTTCTCCATCGGTAGGGCACTCTGGGTTCCTCAAAATGTATGAACGAGCACGACGTAACTTCTTTTGGCAGGGCATGAAAAGGACAATTCAACAGATGGTGGCCGAATGTGATACCTGCCAGCGCAATAAGGGTGAAACAACACTCCTTCCAGGATTGCTTGAACCCTTGCCCATACCCACACGGATTTGGATAGATATTTTTATGGATTTCATTGAAGGGCTCCCTAAATCTGGCGGGAAGACAGTGATTCTCGTTGTGGTTGATCGCCTCTCCAAATATAGTCATTTTTGTGCTCTCAACCATCCCTATACATCCTCCTCCGTCGCTCAAATTTTTCTGGACCAGATCTTTCATCTTCATGGCATCCCTTCTTCCATTGTCTCGGATCGTGATGCAACTTTCACCAGTCATTTTTGGACAGAACTATTTCGCCACACTGGCACCAAACTGAAGATGAGTTCAGGGTATCACCCACAAACAGATGGTTAGACTGAAATTGTCAATAAATGCTTGGAAACTTATCTTCGTTGCTTCACCTCAGAACAACAACATCAGTGGGAAAAATGTCTCCCTCTCGCTGAATGGTGGTACAATACCTCTTACCACACTGCCTCTAAAATGACCCCATATGAAGCAGTCTATGGTCAGGCACCTCCAACTCTTCTTCCATACACCCCCACTAGTTCACCAATTCAGGAAGTTGACACGGTTCTTCGAAACCGCGATCAGATTCTTCGCATTTTGCGGGACAATCTTCACATGGCAAGAAATCGCATGAAGCAACAAGCTGATCAGCACCATTTTGAGCGCACTTTTCAAGTCAGCGATATGGTTTTTCTTCGTCTCCAGCTGTACAAACAATCATCCTTGAAACTCAAAGGGCGTCATAAGCTCGCTCCAAAGTTCTATGGGCCATATCGGATTCTTCAGAAGATTGGGTCCGTTGCTTATAAATTGGAACTTCCTCCTTCTTCCCGCATTCATCCAGTCTTTCATGTCTCTTGTCTGAAGAAAGTTCTTGGCACCAACATCAGTGGAAAAATGATTTTACCCGAACTGGATAATGAAGGATCCATCCTTTTGGAGCCAGAGGCCATCCTCAATCAGCGCACGTGTCAGCTTCGCTCTCGCTCTATCACATGGGTCTTAATTCAGTGGCACGTCATGCAACCAGAGGATGCTACATGGGAACCACTCCTTCAGATTCAACAACAATTTCCACATCTAAAGCTTTGAGGAAAAAGCTTTTTTTAAGGGGGAGGGGATGTTAGGAACCCATGTCTTTACTTTGTTAGTATGTTGTTGTTGGACACATATGCTGTGTAAGTCGTCCCATAGTATTTGTTGATCAATAGTTTATGTTATTGTTGTTGGCGCATATGCTTTGTAAGTCGCCCGTAGTATTGTTGATCCATAGTTTGTAACGGCCCATGGTTTTGACCCATAGTATTGGCGCCTAGAATTAGTATATAAGTGTGTGTTGAGACCTATGAAGGCACCGTGAAGTTAATTGTATTGAGCTTGCTCAAAGGAGGTTTCCCCCTCGAAGTGGCATGTGATCAATATAAAAGTGATTTTGAGTTCTGTCATTTCTGCTATTTCGCATATTCTTCTTAATTAATTGTTGCAGGTGCATCACACATAATTGGTGATCAATCAAATTAAGAACTGGAGTCAAAACAAACTTCCGAGATTTAGGGATTATAGGAATCATGTTTGGGATTTAATTGGAAATTTCTTTTCTATTGCAAAGTTTTAATTTTTTCTAAGGGAATTGAATCAATAGGGTGATTCTTTAGATTCTACAACCATTGAATTTAAGCTTACAAACTCCCCAAAGCTGAAATATAAGATAGAAGTGCTTCATTGACCTTCGATTCCAAACAACATCAAACATTGGAAGTGTTTGAGGATAATCAATAAATTGAGATATTTCTTGAGCTTACCGATGAATTTAATGCCTTAAATATAAATGAAGATGAAGACACCTCAAATGATTATTCTATAGGTCAAAGGGTTCATGACCATAAATTTCAAAACTGGCTTAGAGGCCACCAGGGTGTTCAACTTAAAAACAATTATATTACATGAGGTCTTATCCCACTTGAAAAATTGTTTGATCAAAAGGATGCAACCATAAATCTTGTTTTCAGACCTTAAGACAAAGAGATTGAAGAAGTAAATCTTGGAACTTACCAACATCCAAAAATGGTAAAAATGTCTAAATCCATCCCTACTCAGTTCAAGTAGGAGTATATTGATTTGTTCAAAAATTATATGGATATTTTCACTTGGAGCTATAAAGATTTAAAATTTATGACACACTAATTATCGAGCATCGCATTCCATTGAAAGGATGAGTAAAACCATTCTGACAAAAAATGAGACAAGTCCATCCATTAATTCTTCCCATGTTTGATAAAGATAGAAAGAAGTTTATAGATTCCAAGATCATTATTCCATCGAGCCATTATGAGTGGGTGGAAAATTTGGTTCCAGTGAGGAATAATAACGGTAAAATCCGCATGTGTGTAGACTTTCATAATATCAATAGAGTATCATTGAAACACAACTATCTATTACCAAAGATGGATCATATCTTGCAGAAGGTGATTGGTCCCAATATAATTTCTATAATGTTGGACATATTTTCAAGATACAATCAGGTTGTTATACATAAAGATGATGGACATAAGACAAACTTCACTATCCCTTGGGGAACTTTCATGTACGATAAAATTCCCATTTGCTTGATGAATGTTGGGGCCACATTTTAGAGGATAATTGATATTTCATTTTCTAATGAAAACTATAGATTCATAGTTATATACATGGGTGATATGATAGTTTATTCAAGATCTGATAAGGAACACCTATAGAAATTGCAATAGGTCTTTGCATAATGTCGCGGGTATTGCCTATCACTAAATATAAAGAAATCCTTTTTTGCCATGACTGAAGAAAAATGCTTCGGGCATATTATCTCAAAGGAAGGAGTTTGTATTGAGAAAATTGCTTCGGACATATTATCTCAAAGGAAGGAGTTTGTATTGATACTCAAAGAGTTGAAGCTATTCAAGGAATTTATTTTCCAAGACACAAACAAGAAGTCTAATCATTTCTTGGGAAGACTAATTTTCTCAGAAGATTTATCCCAAACTTTGTTGAAATTTTAAAGGACATTACTAGCATGTTAAAGAAAGGAAGTGAAATAAAGTGGACAGAAGAATCTAAAGATTCATTT
Organism: Larix kaempferi; assembly: GCA_027924585.1. NCBI lineage: Eukaryota > Viridiplantae > Streptophyta > Pinopsida > Pinales > Pinaceae > Larix > Larix kaempferi. The sequence continues at coordinate 46,513,182 of BSBM01000047.1, read as the reverse complement.
TATAAGATAAATAAATCTTTGGTAGAAGCTGTGATATTGGCCGTAAGCCCTGATTACAGTAAGGAGTTTATGGTTTTCTTCAAAACATACTATGGAATCAAATCTACTATAGAAGAATGAAGATGGATATGAAAAGCCTCTCACCTTTTCAATAGAGCTCTGTGTGATGTTGAATTGAAATATAATATCATGGAAAAATAAGCTTTCGCCTTGGTTAAGTCTCTTAAAGAATTTTTAGATTATGTTTTGCATTCTATAATAAAGTCATTTGTTCTTAATACGGTTACCAAGGATATACTTGCACAACAAGATTTTGATGGAAGAAGAGCAAAATGGATTGCACATATTTACGAATATGATCTTGAATTAAAACCTACAAATCTTATTAAAGGTCAAGGCTTAGCCAAATTAATAGCTGAAGCGAATTGCAAAGCACTTGGATTTAATGTTCTTGTTGAGGCATACTTTTGGGAAAGTGAAGAAGCTTAGTCTAATCCAAAAATCTATACAATATGTCCTTCGAAGTGAATGAAAAGTTTCATAATTCCAATTGGTATGCTAATATTGTATTTTACCTGAAGTATCTTCAAATTATGCCCTCCTCACCTAGATAAGTCAAAATCACGAGCGTTAAAGTTGAAGTCTATTAAGTATTGCATAATCAAGGAAAACTTATTTTAAAGGAACTAGTTGGAATCTTCTCACTTACGCGATAGAGTAAGAAACATATTGCTTGATAACTTAGTTTCACCAAGGTTTTTGTGGACGACACTACACTCGGAGGGATATTGCTTATAAAATTTTGAAGGGAGGTTTCTACAAGTCAATATTTTTGTCCAAGTTTAACAAGAAGGTCAAGATTATATGGAATCTTAATTATTTTCTAGAAAACAAATATTCGCCTCATTACCTCTCAATCCTATCAAGGTTCAAGCTCCTTTCAAGAAACACGATCTTGATTTTATTGGTGAAGTCCACCCTCCTTGTAGTGGGAAAAATAGGTGGATTCTAATTGCCACATCAAACTTCTCATCCATTTCATAGGGGTTACCTAAGAGGAGGGGTAAAAAAATTCACAATAAATGGAAACTGTCATAAGAATAAACCCAGCCATTTAAATAACAAATCAGGCTTCCCCACAACAAGAAATTGAAAATGTAAGGGATATGACCATGAAACTTGAAAATAATAAAAGAAAATAAAGGAAGAAGATGGTTGCTAATAGAAGCCATGATCCAAAGAAGAGTCCATACTTTGGTTGCAATAAAATAAGCTAGAGGCAAGAGACAAACCTCTTTAAACAATGAAAACTAAATTCACTAAATTTTTTATAACAAGGATAAGAAAATCATTAGAGGAGATTACTTCCATAGATTGAGAAGTTATCATTCAAAAGTAAGCCCACATTTAACCCTAGGTTGGAGAGGAGAAGAAAAAATGCTAAAAGGGAATGAAAGATTTATGGAAAGAAGAGCGTTTTCATTGAGAAATAGAGTATTTTTTTTATGAAATTAAGAAGGGAGGATGTTTTTTATAACAAAAACTTATTTAATTATATTAACAAAATGCTCTAGCTGTATTGTTAATTTTGTAGATAAAGTGTTTAACAGAGTTGTGGAAGCCAAAGGATATCTAATCTTTAGAATGCTTGTAGGGTACCAAAAATTATCCTTCGTAGATTGTTTCCCAGTTGTTCTATAAGTATAAATTCGAGAAAAGACACCTAAGAAAAAATGGAATTGACAATACATGTCAAACGTTTTAAGGAGGATTATTTTTACTATTGCCATTTTTTTATTCAAAGGTTTTGCTTGAGGATGTTGTTGGTCCAACTCCATGTCTTCTTGCACCTGGAGGATTGTCGCTTCTTCCTTGTTGGAACTAAGATAATACCTTGTAAAAGAACTTGGGTTGGATTTTGATGACTGACATTCCATGTTTATGTTACTTATCATATTTTTGGCAGTCATAGTCTCTATTTCAACCATTAGGATTTTCCTTCTTTGCTGCAACTGCATCTCCATTATTAAGGCTCCTTGAGAAGAGAAAATGTGCTCATTGCCTCAAAGTCTACTAATAATGCTTCTTATAAAGGTCTTCATTTCATTTAAGATTTATGCATGTCGATGAAGGGTTCGCCACAGTTCCCTAGTGTCACCTAGAGCAAGTTATCATTTCTATAGTACCATTTACTAAGAGATGGAAATAAGAGTTGATTAGGAGAGCCTCCTCTAGCAGCCCCTCGAAATGACTCAACTCACCCAGGAATGTGCTCCAATGAAAAAAAAATTCACCCGTGATTGAATGCACATGGAATCAAAATACTTCTAGAAAAAACCTAGTGTAAACCATGACAAGTGAGAGTCTAGCCTCCTCTAGAGTGACTAGGTACCACCATCCCCAAATTAAGAGAGAAATTAACGAGTTCACCCACAAGCTACTAGAATCACAAATAGAGAACATGGCATGGATTAGCTATAAGTCGTATGCTTCCCACAATAATTTAAGCATTCCCTCCATATCATGGAGAAGGTTTCTACATGGTTCCACATATTGTGAGCTTTGAATTCCCTCAACCTCCCTATCAATATCCATAATATTGATTGTGTGGGATGAATTCCAAATGCCGAGGAGTTATTTGTGTTGGGACTTCGTGTTGATGTATATGTAACTTCGGAATGTATTTCATCTATGTGTTTCATATATATTTATTGTACCCTTATAAGATATGTGTTATTCCTCTATAAGGAAGTGTCGTCATGTGTATTAACAAGTGTCGGAAGTGTGTGTACTTGGTGATGGGTTATTAGACCACCATGTGTGGGGTCAGCCTTGAAATATATATTATATTGTGGATGTACCTAGCTAGACAAGTCGGCCCCATAGTGTAACTGGGCAAACAGACTAGTATAAATAGAGATCGGGAGATCTCTATTTGGATCACTCGGAAACTCATAATTCTCTCACTCAGAAAGTGGCGCACTAGTGAGGAGGAGGATCATCTGCTACTAGGAGACCATCTCAGTGTATTTTGGTTGTACTTTGGTTTAGCCATTGCTCTCTCTATCTCTGAGGAACTTGTGGGTTTTTTCACCTTACGGTTTTCCCCACGGAAACTCTATGTCTCTTGCCTCTCATGCTTTTGATTCTTGTGATGCTTGTCATGCTTATTGTGATTGTTATGCATTGATATACTGTATATGTTATTCTCTCAGTGAAGATCCTAGAGTATTGTGAATTAATGCTCAAAATTTAACATGGTATCAGAGCTAACTTGAGAAGAAGACATTTTGCAGTGACGAAAACTTGAGTTTCTTGTTTATTGGGTTTCTCTCCACATTTTTTGGAAAAGTAATATAGTAGATTGACTCTACTCATCAAGGAGAATCTATCTGTACAATCAGAATTCAATTTTGAGCATTTTCAGATTTGGCCCTAACAATTAGGGTTTCCACAAAAATAGGAATTTATGAACTCTGAAGACATAGCTAGAAGCTCCTTGCAAAAATCAAAGTTTAGAGCTTTGGATCGAGATTTTTGGCTAGGTAGATCTCCGAGAAACTCAAACCCTAATTCAGGGCTCTCCCTAGTGAACCCGAGAGGACAAAAAGGAAAATCTGAAGAGTAAATCTTTGTTGATCTCAAATTTTGAATACACCAGGCTGATCAGCTCATCAAGGCGCATCTTTCTATCCTTTCAGAAAGTTGAAATTCACATTTTGAATTTTTAGGGTTTTTCCGACAAACCCTAATCCGAGACCAGATCCAGTTTTCAACATTTCAAGTAGTAAGACCTAAATCTTTTCTATTTCCATTTGAAGTACTCTTTAATATGTCTCACCACACCAATCTTGAGGATAATCTTGAAGGGGATGATAACTCCGAGCTTGGAAGTATAGGATTGGGTTAATCCTGGAAGAGAATGAGTTGGACTCATATATAAAAGAAGACATCCCTATCCTAGAGGATGAAGATGCTAAAGTATTGCATAAGAAGAACTTGGTCAAGGCAAAAAGAATCATTGCCGATTCTATCAAATACCATCTCATACCCCATGCGTCTTCTCTAAAGACACCCAAGGAGATGTTTGACTCCTTGACCAAGCTATTTGAAGGGAAGAACATAAATCGGAAGATGACCCTGCGGAACCAATTGAAAGGAGTAAAGTTTCAGAATGGAGAAACAATTCAATCTTATTTTTCTAGGGTCTCCCAGATTAAGGAACAACTGGAAGCGGTAGATGAAATGGTGGAGAATAGTGAAGTTGTCATGACCACTTTAAATGGCCTACCCAGGTCATGGGATTCCTTTATTCAAGGAATTTGTGCAAGGAAGAAGTTGATCTCCTTTAACAGATTGCGGGAAGAATGTTCTCAAGAAGAAGCAAGGCTTGTGGCCCGAGAAGAAAAGATGGAAAGTGAAGATCAATCTCTCACAATACACACCAAGAAAGGAAGGTCAAAGAGAGAGCACTCTCATGCCAAGAAATATTCACACTATCATCAACATAAAGATAAGAAAGATCTCAGATGCTTCTCATGTAATGAGAAAGGTCATTTTGCTTCAGAATGTCCCAAGAACAAAAGGAACAACAACATCAAGAAGAAGAAGGGCAGTGGGAAAAGATATCATGCTCATGCTGCTGAAGATGATGAACCACCCAAGAAGAAGGCAAGGGAAGAAAGTGATGATAGTGATGATGACTCATCAAGTGAAGAAGAATATGTTCTAATCTCTACTCTCACAGGTACTATCTCCCATGGTTGTAATGATTGGTTAATTTACAGTGGAGCTTCCAAACACATGACTGGGTTTAAGGAATATTTTGTGAACCTATCTGAACATGAATCACCCCATAAGGTGAAACTTGGGGATGATTATCAATACCCAATCAAAGAAAGTGGTGAAGCCTCCTACAACCTAGATTCTGGAAAATCTTTGAAGATGAAAGAAGTCCTTTATGTACCTGGGCTCAAGAAGAACTTACTCTCCATCTCTGCATTGGATGCAAAAGGTATGAGGGATGCATTTTTGGATGGCCAAGTCCTAATGTGGCCAAACGGAAATACCATAGATGATGCAGTAGTGATTGGAGAGCAAGAGGTAGGTTTGTATAAATTGAAAGGACAACCTGAACATGCCATGGTGCATGAATCCATGGAGCGAAGTGAACTTTGGCATAGAAGACTTGCTCATATGCACTATAGGGCACTTCCAATTGCAAGCAAGGATGTAGAGGGTCTTCCTGAAATCAAGACCAAACATGAAGGTGTTTGCAAAGGATGTGCAAAAGGTAAGAACATTAAGAAGGCTTTCCCAAGCAGTGAAAGCAAGGCAAAGGATATCCTGGAAATCATCCACTCACATGTATGTGGTCCTATGTCATCCAGTTCTCTAAGTGGGTATGTTTACTATGTCTCATTTATTGATGACTTCTCCAGGAAGACTTGGGTATACTTCTTGAAGAACAAAGATGAGGTGTTTGATAAGTTCAAGGAATTCAAAACCTTGATGGAGAATCAAACTGACAAGAATATCAAAACATTCAGATCCGACAATGGTGGAGAATTCACCTCAGGTGACTTCAAGAAGCTTTGCAGTGATTCAGGGATTAAGAGGGAGTTGACTGCTCCTTATAATCCTCAACAGAATGGAGTTGTAGAAAGGAAGAACAGAACAATCATGGAAGCGGCAAGGGCAATGTTGCATGACCAGGATCTACCTATGCATCTATGGGCAGAAGCAGCTAGAACAACTGTATATGTGCAGAACAGAACACCCCACAAGATATTGGACAACAAGACACCAGAAGTGGTCTTTTCTAGTAAGAAACCTGAAGTCAGCCATCTCAGAATATTTGGTTGTCCAGTATACACTCATGTTCCAAAGGAAAAGAGGACTAAACTAGATCCTTCAGGAAAGAAGGGTATCTTTGTGGGTTACAGTGAAAGCTCGAAGGCTTACAGAATATACTTTCCAGGGTTCAAGAAGATTGATGTCAGCAGGGATGTAACATTTGATGAAAACTCAGCATTCATCAAATCAAGGAAGGCACGTATCGAAGTTTATGAAGAACCTAAGGAAACTAGATTTCAAGACACTACCATGACTGAAGCAATTCCAGAAGTTGTTCGTGAGTTTGAAGATCCGCAAGAACCTGTAGATCCACCCCGTGAGGATAACTCTCACAAGAGAAAACCTACATGGGCTAGAGAGTTCATTCAAGATGCAGAAAGATTTGGCATTCCAAAAGAAGAACACAGAGCAAAGAAGAGAACCAGATCACATACCAGCTATGTTGCTTTACTCTGTGACATTATGAACAAAGAACCTTCCAGTTATGAAGAAGCAGCGGAAAAGAAAGAATGGAAGGATGCCATGGTTGAGGAATACCAATCAATAATGAAGAATGATGTTTGGGATGTTGTCCCAAGACCTAAAGAGAAAGAGAAGTCTGTTGTGACTTCCAAATGGATCTACAAAATCAAGCATGCTACAGATGGCAATGTAGAGAAATACAAGGCAAGATTCGTAGCTCGTGGCTTCTCTCAGAAAGAGGGAATAGATTATGAAGAAAATTTTGCACCTGTAGCCAGGTATACTTCCATCAGAATAGTACTTGCCCTGGATGCAGTAATGAAATGGAGAATACACCAGATGGATGTCAAGATTTCTTTCTTGAATGGTGTGGTTGAAGAGGAAGTATATGTGGAGCAGCCACTCAGTTTTGAAATACATGACAGGGAGTCATTTGTGTGTAGATTGAAGAAAGCCTTGTATGGCTTGAAGCAAGCTCCCAGAACTTGGTATGGTAGGATGGAAAGTTTCCTATCTAGTTTGGGCTTTACCAAGAGTAAAGCGGATTCCAACCTTTACTACAAGGTTGAGGAAGGAAATCATGTGATTCTACTTCTGTATGTGGATGACTTATTTGTAACAGGAGATGACAGATTGATTGCAGATACTAAGAGGAAGCTTGCTGTTGAGTTCGATATGAAAGATTTGGGAATGATGCATTATTTCCTAGGTATGGAGGTGTGGCAGAATGTAGGTGGGATCTTCCTTGGTCAAGGGAAGTACACAATAGATATCCTGAAAAGATTCGGGATGATGGATTGCAAGGCCATGGCCACACCTATGGCATCGAAGTTGAAGCTTCTATGTGACACTTCATCTGAGCCAGTTGATATCTCTATGTATCATCAGATGATTGGGTCCTTGATGTACCCGATGAACACGAGACCAGATATTTGCTTTGCTGTGAACAAATTGAGTCAGTTCCTAACAGATCCTAGGAGTGTTCACCTAGTTGATGTAAAGCATGTTCTGAGATACCTGAAGGGTACAGTGGATTATGGGCTCAAGTATGAAGCGAATCAAAAGTTTAACCTGCAGGGTTATGTTGATTCAGATTGGGAAGGCAGTGCTGCAGATAGGAAGAGCACATCTGGGTGTTGCTTCAGTATGGGATCAGGTGTGATCTCTTGGTTTAGTAGGAAGCAGTCCTGCGTAGCACTGAGTATAGCTGAGGTAGAGTATGTTGCAGCCTGTTCAGCTAGTTGTGAGGCAGTATGGCTACGGAAGCTACTGTCTAAGTTATTTGATCTCCCATTGGATGCTACTAGTATCTTCTGCGATAACCAAAGTTGTGTAAAGCTATTTGAGAACCCAGTGTTTCATGACAGGTCGAAACAAATAGAGATCAAATATCACTATATCAGGGATATGGTGCAGAGAGGAGCTGTGAAGCTTCTGTATGTTGCGACGGACGAGCAAATTGCAGATGTGCTGACGAAGCCACTAGCCAGGGTGAAGTTCGAGTACTTCAGGGAGAGGCTTGGTGTTCTTCAAATCGAGGACACTTCGAGGAAGAAGTGATGGACACATTTTCTGAAGCCATTCCAAGCATGTTGGAAGGAGGATCCTTCACATGGCTGTGGATGTAAGCACTGGATGATGAGCATCAGGATGATGTTCTGGTTTTTGCTTTGTATGATCAATTGGATCATTTATATATGTATGTACGCATCATGTTGGATGCTGGATATGATCAGTTGGATCATTTGTATGTATTTTGTATATGCATCATGTTGGATGCTTGGACCATGTATCTGTATATGTATCAGGTGGATACATTGTATGATCAGGTGGATCATGTAGGTTGATATGTATCATGTCTTTGTATTTGTATCAGGTGGATACACTGTATGATCAGGTGGATCATGTATGATGATATGTGTCAGGTAGATACTTGGTATGCATCAGGTAGATGCATTGTATGATCAGGATGATCATGATGACGAGCTTCAGGATGTTGCTCTAGATGATATGTACCAAGATGGTACAATGATGATGATCAGGATGATCATATGTATAAGGTGGATACATTGCATAATCAGTTGGATTATGTGTGACGAGTTCCGAAGACACAGATGCACAGTGCCTTTCCGACATGGTGGTAGATGTGTTCTCCCATGTGCGTTGATGTAAGTGCAGAGCCTTTCCTACATGGTGGTAGATGTGTTCTCCCATGTGCGTTGATGTAAGTGCAGATCCTTTCCGACATGGTGGTAGATGTGTTCTCCCATGTGCGTTGATGTAAGTGTAGAGCCTTTCCAACATGGCGGTAGATGTGTTCTCCCATGTGCGTTGATGTAAGTGCAGAGCCATTCCGACATAGTGGTAGATGTGTTCTCCCATGTGTGTTGATGTAAGTGCAGAGCCTTTCCGACATGGTGGCAGATGTGTTTTCCCATGGTCGTTGATGTAAGTGCTGTGAGCCTTTCACGAATGGTGGTAGGTTGGTCCTCCCATGTCGGTGATTGTAAGTGCTGTGTGTGTGCATCTGGGTTGTGCTTCGTGATACTTTGTGGCCATGGACAGGTTGTGCAGTAACATTTAAAGATCCTGGGATATCCGAAAGGTTGAGCTGTGTGCTCGTAATCAGTCCTGGGATTCTCTTTTGAGGTTTTGTTGACTCACGTAATTAGTCCTGAGGATTCCACAGTATGGCCAGTGATGATGAAGACCTACAGGTGGTGGGCCTACATCCAGTATGAAAAAGGACTGGCTCTGTAGAACTTCTTATGACGAGTAGAGTTAGAGATTGGTTGAGATAGAAGCAGTAGTGACGATGATGATAATGATGCATCGATGACGATGATCCCGAGAAGAAGACTTGTCTAGCAGAACTGTGTCAAGAAATACCTTCCTAGTTAAGAGGGAGTGTTGATGTATATGTAACTTTGGAATGTATTTCACCTATGTATTTCATATATATTTATTGTACCCTTATAAGAGATGTGTTATTCCTCTATAAGGAAGTGTCGTCATGTGTATTGACAAGTGTCGCAATTGTGTGTACTTGGCAATGGGTTATTAGACCACCACGTGTGGGGTCATCCCTGAAATATATATTATATTGTGGATGTACCTAGCTAGACAAGTCGACCCCATAGTGTAACTGGGCAAACAGACTAGTATAAGTAGAGATCGGGAGATCTCTATTTGGATCAATTGGAAACTCATACTTCTCTCACTCAGAAAGTGGCGCACTAATGAGGAGGAGGATCATCTGCTACTAGGAGACTATCTCAGTGTATTTTGGTTGTACTTTGGTTGAGCCATTGCTCTCTCTATCTCTGAGGAAGTTGTGGGGTTTTTCACCTTAGGGTTTTCCCCACGAAAACTATGTGTCTCTTGTCTCTCATGCTTTTGATTCTTGTGATGCTTGTCATGCTTATTGTGATTGTTATGCATTGATATACTGTATATGTTATTCTCTCAGTGAAGATCCTAGAGTATTGTGAATTAATGCTCAAAATTTAACACTTCGCTCATTTACTTGGTAGATGTTGTGATCGGTGTTTGAATTCAAGGAATGCATAAAAATTAGGGTATGTGGCATAATGAGAGAACCCCTCCTTTTTTAAGAAAACCTTAGCAAATTTTGGTTGCATTGTTATCCCGTAGATCGATGGATTTGTTGTTAGCCCAGATGACTTGGTGAAATTGGATCTTGTAAAAACGATCCTTGACCTTGTGGATTTCGGTGAATATGTTTGCAAGCTTGATATCCTTTGGAGGCATGCTAGTGATGGCCATTTTGATTATTAGAGAGGAGTCTCCAATCACAATGAGCGATGTTATGTCGAGAGATTGTGCTATTGTGAGGCCTCTTAGGCGAGAAAGAGATTGCACTTGGTTGTTAGAGGAAATTCCTAATCCCCACTCATAGTGCATTATCGTAGTTCCTATAGTACCAATTAATATTCCCCCCCCCCACCCACCACCATAGGATTTCCCTTCGCTGCCCTATCAAAAAATAAAAGATGTAAATTTTGATTCTTTTGCCAATATTTAGATTCTTCCTCCTATAAACAAATATGCCAAGAGTTTTGGTTGAGTTTCTCGTGTATTGTTTTGAAGTGTTGACCTCTAAAAGGAATGATATTTTGTAGCCATTGGTTTTCTTTCCATTCAAGGTTTTGAAAGTTGTGTCCTTTCATTCCTTTATCCCTAGTCTTTATAACATCGAACTTTTAGCTTTGCTGCTATAACTATTAGATCCTCAATAATCTGTTGAAAAATTGCTTTGTTGCGAGCAAGCTAGACCTTGCATCATAGGAATTTAGGCAGAGATACCCAATCTATTTTAAGGATAGGTTTGTTGGAAAAGGAGACTTTGTATTGGCTGCTCAACTTGGAAACCATATCCTTCTAGGTGGCTGGTATTTCTACTCGGTGTCATAGTTCAGTGAAGACCCATCCCCAAACTATTTTGGTGAATTTATAGTAAAAAACTAAATGCTTGTGATTTTCCTCTTTGTGGTGGCATAAGGCGGACTTGGAGGGTCCCAATATACCTCTTTGAGGATATTTTCATATGTTAAGAGTTTTTGTTGCACCATGACCCAAATAACGGTGTTGATCTTCCAGAGATTATCATCATTTCATGCATATTTGCATACACTAGCCTAGGGGGGGGGGAGTGGTTTGAAAAGTTATGCTTTAAATAATTTTTTCACTATGTATCCAGATTGACCCCAACAACTTTCATGCTCGATATTGGAGTCACTGGGGGCGCAAACTAAGAGAGAACTTAAGAAGTTGACGTCTATATCAAACAAGGTGCGGGGAGGATTGAGGATACATCCACTCCACTATGATTTGTTCTCTTCTCACTTGGATATGTCTCAAAGTGTAAGTAAATTATGGCTGTCCATCATGCTCCGAAGTGGTTGAAACTTGTAGTTGTTTCCCAAAGGTGGGTCCCCATGATGTTGTCCTGCCAGATCCATTCCATGGTATCGAAGCAACCTGATCTTTCATGATAGGGGCTACATATCTAAGCATATTCCATATGTGCGATCCTCTACCCTCAAGAAAATGTTGATCTAGGCTATGTTTTCCGTCTCTTTGGATATATTTTTTACAAATTGCCTCCTTCCATCATTCCATGATGTCAATGATCAACCTCCAACCCAGTTTGGCCTTGAGCACTTTTTTCATTATTTTTGGATATTTTATTCCTAATCCATCTTTGTCTTTTGGGAAGTGTACCTCATTCTAGCTTACCAGTTGAATTTTTTTTCATTGGTTTTTCTACCCCGCCATAGGAAATTTCAAATGTGTTTGGCGATGGTTTATGTGACTCCTTTGGGTGATATAATTGATATATGGGGAAGGAAGAAAGAACATATTTTACGAAGAAAATCCCAATAGGGTTGAGCCATTGGGATCGCCAAGATTGAAATTTATTTTTGACTTTTCTGATAAAATCCCTTGCCATGCTACAGAGGTAGGACAACTTAGAGAAATTGGTATTCCTAAGTAATGAAAGGAGATCCAAACAAATGCACTCGAGAACTGGAGGATTCTACTTATCGCTTGGATAATTGTTGGAGTCACTTTCCAACAGTATATTTGGATTTTACCATTGTTTACTACCCCACTCGAGGCGTTTAGAAATATATCCAATATTTACTTATATTTCCTTAATATTAATGTTGAGTCTTCTCTTAGTAGAGAGGTATCATCCATGAATTGGGAGTGGTTGATAGACCTCACACCTTTGGTTGTTATCAATCTTGGTAGACTTCCGTCCACATTTTTCATCTTCTTATTTATGACTGAGGGTCTCTTCCATTATGATATAAAGCAGTGGAGAGAGGGGACATACTATGACAAAGTCCTTTGTTGATTTTAAAAAAAATGGTAGGCCTCTCATTGATGTGAGGGTCTATGTAAGGGGATCTCTTATTCAAGTTCCGATCCATTGCACAAAATCCTTATCAATCCCAAATTTTAGAAGAACATCATAGAGGAGGGAATGCCTTGCTTGGTCAAAAGTGTTGGTCATATCCAATTTGACAAGAATGCATTTGTCCTTTCTTAATTTTTTTGAATAAATGGCTTCTTGGACCAATACAATATTATCAAGAATCTGTTTGTCCCCCCTAGTTTTTAGATATGATTTGCAGTAGAATCTTTTTCAACCTATTAGCAATGATTTTGGTGACAATTTTGTAGGAGGAATTACATAAGGAAATTGGACGGCAGTAGTTGAATGTAGAAGGGCATGAGAAATTAGAATGCCTCCATGACCTATTCAAATTTCCTTGACCATTTATATTTTCTACTTCATTAATTGAAGCTTAATGTAATACAACATTCTCTTTTGTTCTTGACTTTTCTCTTTTGTGTAATGATTAATTTTTAGCACATTTAATGCATGATTTTTTTAGATTGTTGATCTCTTTCACAGTATTTCTATGTTATTTAGGATCTAGATCTACATTCTCAAATTCTACATGGTATCAGCGTTGGAGGGGTGCTAAACAAGGTTGTAGACTAGTTTTTACAAGGATCCAGTCTTATTGAAGGTTGAAGGAGGCCCTAAAAAATTCACAACATATTCCCTATGAGGACATATTCAAATCCATTAACAGGTTGAACGAGGCCCCAAAAGATTCACAACATATGGCCTATGATGACATATTCACATTCATTTAACCTTGCACAAACACTACCACAATAGGAGACACACTGGCTCTGATCCACCTATGAGCTGAGGAAGACCCTTTTACAGGCCTAGAATAAGAGGTGATCAACAATTGTTTGCTATCAATCAAAGAGCTTGTCCCAAATCAGGTTCTCATTGAAGAAGACCTCCAGAGTGTCTATTCATACTCAAGATATATCAAAGAACTTGTCCCAAATTAGGTTCTGATTAAAAAATAACTCTAGAATGTATCTTCGTACTAAGGATATACAAGAGAACTTGTCCCAAATCAAGTTCTCATTGAATAAGACCTCCAGAATGTGTCTTCATACTCTATATCTACAATTTTTTCTCCTACAATTAACCAAATTCCGTACAAAAGCTTCAGGGGGTTACATCAATTTGAAGTAAGGAGACATTAAGAACCATCATTCAAGCACTTCAAAGTGTTTGGATCTTGTGAATGGAATCACATGCACTTCAAGAGAAGGAGGAGTTCACAAACATTTACAGTGATATTCGCAAAGCCCTTCATCAAGAAGCAATTCACCAAGCTACAAATTGCCTTGAAATTAAAGGATCCTTATGAGCAGGTTCTTTAGCCTTCTCAATTACATTCTCATTTTGATGGGGATTTTTTCACATGTGTTTTTCCCTCTTTCCTCATTTATTAAGGATATTTTTTTGTACATCAGTATCTAATATGGTTGCAAATTGTTGGGACCCATTTTTCTTTTGCATTCATTTCACCTAGTTCCGATTATGGGGTGTGTTAGAGCATAATAACCCTATCCATAGTTTCCTTATACTATCTAGGGGCTTAGGATATGATCTCATGAGTCTACTAGGACAAATCCCATTCAATTTGGCTCCCTGAGTCAACTTGGATCTTCCTACTAAGCTCTAGGGTCCTAAAACATCCTTATCTACCTTCTTTTGAACTCTTGAAATCTATTTTGGCATATGAGGGAGAATTCCTTCAATTAGGGGTTATTATCTATCATGAGACAATAATGCCTTCCTTGAGTGTTTTTAGGGATGTGCACCTCATGCATGTGCATTGCTCAGTTGCATGTGACATCTTTCTTTTGGAACTAGTGTTTAGGAAGTCATGATTATGTTAAACTTGTCTTGGAGAGCGTGCATGGATAACTAAGGATCTCTAGATCTAGTTAAGCCTTAGCATCTCACACATTGCATGAGAAATTGGAATTGCCTCCACAACCTATTCAAATTTCCTTGCCTATTTATACTTTCTACTTTATTCGTTGAAGCTTAATCTAATAGAACATTCTCTCTTGTTATTGACTTCTCTCTTTTGTGTAATGATTAATGTTTAGAACATGTATTGCATGAATTTGTTAAAATGTTGATCTCTTTCATAGTATTGCTATGTTGCTGAGTATTTAGATCTACATGCTCAAATTATATATGGTATCAGAGTTGCAGGGGTGCTAAACAAGTTGGTTTACTAGTTTTTATAGGGATCCAGTCTTATTGAAGGTTGATGGAGGCCCCAAAAGCTTCACAACATATGGCCTATGAGGACATATTCAAATTCATTGATAGGCTAAAAAAGACCCTAGAATCTTCACAAACATATGGCCTACGAGGAATATTCACATTCATTGAACCTTGCACAAACCCTACCACAATGGGACATGCACCAATTCTAATCCACCACTCAACTGAGGAGGACCCTTTTACAATCCCAAAAGAAGAGGTGAGCAACATTTTTTTACTATCCATTGGGGAACTTGTCCCAAATTAGGTTCTCATTGAAGAAGAACTACATAATATCTTTTCATACTCATGATCTATGAAATAAATTGTCCCAAATCAAGTTCTCATTGAAGAAGACCTCTAAAATGTCTCTTCATACTCAAGATCTACGATAGAACTTGTCCCAAATTAAGTTCTCATTGAAGAATACCTCTAGAATGTCTCTTCATACTCAGGATCTATGAGAGAACTTGTCCCAAATCAGGCTCTCATTGAAGAAGACCTCTAGAATGTCTCTTCATACTCCATATATACAACTTTTTCTCCTACAATTCACCAAGTTTTGCACAAAATATCCAAGGGGTTTCATACATTCGACGTAAGGAGTGGTTAAGAACCATCATTCAAGCACTTAAAATTGTTTGGATCTTGTGAATGGGATCACACACTTCAAGATAAGGAGGGGTTCACAAAAGTTTGTAGGGATTTTTGCAAAGCCCTTCATCGAGAAGCAGTTCACCAAGCTACAAATTGCTTTGAAATTGAAGGCTCCTTCTGAGAAAGCTCTTTATCCGTCTAATTTACAATCTCTTTTTGTGGGGGTGGGGGTTTCCCATGTGGTTTTCCCACTTTCCTCATTTATTAAGGAGAATGTTATGTACATGGGTACCTAATATGGTTGCAAATTGTCGAGGCCCACTTTTCATTTGCATTTATTTCACCTAGTTCGTATTATGGGGGGTGTTAGAGCATAATAACCCTATCCATAGCTTAATTTTCCTACTTAGGGAATACAGCTATGATCTCATGAGTATACTGGGTCAAATCCCATTTAATTTGGCCCTTTGATTCAACACAGATCTTCCTACTAATCTCTAGGGTCCTAAAACATCTGTATCTTCCTTTTTTGAACTCCTGAAGTCTATTTTGGCATATGAGGGAGAAACCATTCAAGTAGGGTTTATTTTCCTTGGTGTTAGGGTCCCACATTTCAATTTAGAATTTTGGAGTGAATATGGGGAGTTTATTCCATTGTCAAGGGACTCCATGCCAGGGAAAATTTTAGGGGCGAAATTATAGGGGTCATAGAAAAATGGTGGGCGAATTTTTAATATGAAAATGGTGTATTAAAATTTAATAAATTAGTCCAATATTTATTAAACCCCATAAGGGTGAGAAATCAAATCGCCATGCCCACGAGAGGGGGAAAAATAAATTTAGCTCTGTCAAATACAACGAAAAGCTTGAGTTTGCCCTCGAATTTCTGGTAATGGAGGACAAGAGGGGTTGTTTCGCCTCGATTTTCCATTATTGGAGGTCAATAACAGTTATTTCGCCCCCATTTATGGACTCTAGAGTGAAGAGCAATTAGTTCGCCCTCGATTTGAGGTTATGGAGCAATTATTTCTCCACGATATGGAGAATATTTGAATTTGCCCTAAACTTCACATTTATACCTTATTTGGAAGAATCACCTATCGATTTTCATTAATAGAGGTTTCAATGATGATTTTGATCTCCATATTTCATGGTAAATGAGGAATTCAACAGTTTCAACTCCCAAATTTATTAGATGAAATGTTTTTAATTACAAAATGATCCATATTTCAGAAAAAACATGGAATGATATAGTACAATGAAAACTGGGGACAATTTTGTCCCTAATAATGCCACAAGAGTCACTAATTCACCCCGTAAAAACCCACATGAAGGATCATAAGGTCTTTGCATGAAGCTTAATTTCAATTACAGTTTGATAGTTGCTGAGTGGAAAGAAATTTGACAGTGGTTGAGTGGAAAATATCTTCATTTTTTCAAGGTTCCTTGGGGTCTCCAGTCTTTACAAAGGTTAGTTTTTCCTTTTTAGTTATATCTCCTCTAGTTGAAACTTATTGTGTTTTCTATGGGCGGATAATTTTAAAGTATGCACTTTGTAGATATTGAAGTAGTTGGTTTTCCTTTTCAA
This sequence comes from Larix kaempferi, assembly GCA_027924585.1. Lineage (NCBI taxonomy): Eukaryota > Viridiplantae > Streptophyta > Pinopsida > Pinales > Pinaceae > Larix > Larix kaempferi. The sequence goes on along the minus strand of BSBM01000047.1, from coordinate 46,496,491 downwards.
TCTACTCGAAAAATAAGATATTCCAGCTCTAATATTTATGTCACGTCCCTTTAATGTCTGATGAAGATATTTAATATGGGGTTGATAATGGTTACTGATACGATTTTACAAATATCTAGGGCAAGGGCACATTCTCAACTTGGCTGATCATTTTATTGGATTCTAAATTTTTTTTTATTTTGCATCCACTTTCACAAGTCAAATAAACTGTTCGACAAATTATTTTACATGTTTATTTTTCTATCTTCCATCAAATATCCTAATCTAATAAGTTGGAAGTCATGAAAATCTAATTTGTCTTCACTTTTTACATCACCGATTTAGGCCTCCCATATTATAGATTAGGTGTATAATTTTAGCAAATTGATAGTTAAGTTTGTGTCACAAAATAAGTATGCTTGTTGGAGAGGTTTTGTATGGAAAAATGCAAGGGATATTCTACATTTATGGAGGTTGAGTTTAAGTTATCAATTAACAATAACTCACTTCCTCTATTGCTATCAAAGTCTATCCAGAGAGTGGTTCTTTCCTCTTCCATAGTTCCAACACCTTGATGAGTTTGATACTAGTCTTCTAATAAGATTAATTCCTTCTCAAGGGTTCAGATTCTTAAGTATTTCTACCTTGATTCTTCACTCCTTTTCATTTTTTATTATATAAGATTGCATGTTATGGTTTTATATCCTTTCTGGTATAGTACTGGAGTGTATATCCATCAAAAATCTATTGTTGCGATTAGAATTGCAACAACAATCACAAATTTGACTGTATTGTTGGTTCCCTATGACTTAAAATCATTTGTTTCATTTACAATTCCAGTATCTAGTCTATGTTTTTTTCAATATACATGACTTCTATATGCACATCATCCTTTATGTCACTAACAATTATTTTTATCTCTCTTCCTTCTTTAGATTGTCTTATATGTTTTCCATTTTCAGCACCATCTTCTTTCAATGCACTCTTGATTTTTTATGCAATTTCCATAAAATGTGATTTTTATGCTACATCAAGTGTTGTTTCTTGTTTCTTTCAACTTATTCAGATCATTCAGATAATTGTACTTGTATTACAACAAATCCATCACTATCTGAACAAAGAAAGAGTAACTTAGTACCGGTAGTCCATGAACACGGGGGCTTCTCTCCATAAACCGCTATCATAGGACGTTTGTTTGTGGCATATGAAACAATACCCCTAATTTCACTAAATATTGGAAAATACCTTCCAAAATCATTTTTTTAAACCCCCTCCCAATATGGCTTCCCAATTTAAAAAAACCCTATTTTCACTAGATATTGTATGTATCAATTTTTTCATTAAAATTTTTTATACCTCTTTATATTTCTACCTAGTATATTGATATGATACCCCTCTTATGACCCCACATGTATTCTACAATGCAACTTGCTTCTTTCGATGTATATTGTGGATGCACATTACTTCACCCACAATGCAATTACTCAACCACATATCATTATGATTTGCAACATCTAATGGTCTAATGAAGATATAGGAGATCACTTCTTGTATGTCACTAGAGCCAATGCACATAGTACAACATTTAGATTGCATGTTGCAGTTCCCCAATCGCTAACTAAACCTGTTGTGGGCTAGGTATCCAAGCCCCCAGGGCCTATAACAAGCTCTAAGAGGCTGACTAAACCTCCCAAGACCTGTAATAGGCACGAGTGGTTGGTTATTCAAGCCCCCAAGACCTATCAAGGGCCTATAACAAGCCCTGCAGGATTAGATCCTCCCAAGTCTATTGGTAACAACTGGCTAAGTGCTATTGGTAACAATTGGCTGTCAATGACCACTGTCTCTCGACTATGATCGAATGGAAACCCACTTCACCACGAAACCCCTGGCCTCAAGCATGCCTCAAGACGCGATTTCCCTACATACTGGTAAGCCCGAGCCTTGCCTCAACCTGATTTCTCATCTGGCTGTGATCCTGCCATCTCCTTTTGGCAGATATTTGTCAGCCCTCCCATATAAAAAAGACCCCAAAGTATTTTTGTATTGTTACATTAAATAAAAGAAACCTTTGCCCCTTAATATATAAGCAATATATTTTTTAGGTTTTCATGAATATTTAATACCGCAATATGAATGAACGTGATATTATATTGCCTTCTAGTGAATCCCCCGTGTCCATGAACAAGAAAAAATACTTTAACCTAATGGAAAATCCATGCCAACAAAAATCAAGCTATAAAATATTTTGGGGTTTCATTTATGAAGTGATTCCTATGTCCACATTTTGGCACCACTTTGTGTAACAATATTCTTACATTGAGCTTATAATAAAATAGGTCCATCTCAACTCTGGATCTATTAAGCACTAAGAGGGATCAAATATCAAGGTGCCTACCTCTAGGTAGAAAATAGTTAGCCTCTTTTTAGCATTACACACACATGAAGACATACAGAAAAAACACACTTGAAGACATACACTAATACACGAAATAATGAAGGTACTCCCCCCCAAACTTGGCATGTAGAGTGCATGTCTTTTCTAGTTGCAATTTAAAGAAATGAAAAGGTGGTACTGAAACATAGCAATCACCAAATTGTATAATGAAATGTGCATAACGAACATTTATCTGCAAATAAAAACACCCATTGTAGTTTGTTTGTGTGTGTGTGTGTGTTATTGCGATGAGGCTATATTATGCAAAGGTGGCACTATCGAATTGTATAATGACATATGAAAAAGAAAGCTTCGTATGCAAATCAAATCATCCATTGTATGTGTGTGTAAACAAAGGATGACTATAGAGAAGGAAAATCATAAAGTAATAGTAGCATAAGTAAACAGTGGTGAGGATTCTAGGAGAGGATCCTACTTGGAAAGTACCGAACTTAGCATTGTAAAAGAGCATAAGTCAGACATATTATGATGGTGAAACAAAAGCTAGAAAAGATACATATATCTACATGACAAGATCAGATGTAGAAATGCTACTAAGAACAATTTCATTGTAAAAAACAACAAATGAACAACATAAGTTTGAAACACACTTGTATTGCCAGCTATTAAAAAATTGAGAAACCTATAGACACTAAATGCAGTGTCTCCATATTCAGTAAAAGTTCAATACATTTCCTTGAGAGCAATTGTAGAAGATCTAATAAGCATGAACTGCACATTAACAAGGACAACTCAAAATGGGGAACGTTTTGAGGTATGGCTCAATCATTTTAAACTTTTAAATATTATCATACATCCATTTCCACCCCTAAATCTATAAAATGTTGCATATAACCCTAAAAATATAGAAAAATGTATTGCATTTATTGAATATACATTCCCATCTAACATAGAAAGAACATTTTGGCAGTAGCATCAAGTGCTACAACTCAGCAAAAAAAGTAAACATAAATAAGACAGTAAACACATCTTCAATATACTAGGAGGCAGCCTTGATATAAGGAAAACAATGCTAAGCATACAATCTAGATTCTATATGCACACAAGGTTGGTATGTGTCCATTAAGTGTAGGCCAACATTTGTTTTTTGGTGGGGGTTGTTACAACTACTATTTGTACCAATGAAGGCCACCCTTTTGCTCATTGCTTAAAAAAAATCCTCATACTAATTATGTACTAGCATCCAATAACTACAAAAAAAATGATGTACAAAATCTTGAATAACATCAACCACCCTCCTTTGCTAATAAATTAGTGTGACATCTTTACAACACTAGTTTTTCCTTTAAGCATTCCTATTTGGATTCATAAGTATTACATCTGCCATTAGAGACTATAAAAGTAGAATATTCATAAATTCATGTGTCAATCCATTTTCTTCTCTCCTTTTAATTGATTATGATGATCAATTTCATTATTAAGAGCCATGTATGTGGCCTAAAAAATGGTTATCACCAGCACATCTAGTTTTGCTTATTGTTTATTACATTGCATAAGTACAACAACCCTTATAGTGGATTATCAAATTTCCTACTTTCAGGGTGATAAACCTTTGAAAGGATTAATTAGTTTGATGCATTGGGATATCATTCATTTAGGTGAATTATTTTTTTGTTACACTACAGTATGTTACCTTTTCAGTATTAGCTAGTAGTATCCTTTTCTACTGCATTGCAGTATTACACCTTTAGTGGATGATGACTGCCTTCTGAGGGTCACCACCTTTTTTTCTTCACTAATCTCTATAAGAAGTGATGATAACCATTTCAGTGTGTAGAGCCCTCGATAAGTGATAAAATACCATGTGTTCCTATCACATAGACAATGACAATAAATGTAAAGTATAACCATATATGTTTTGATGCATGAGAGGTTTGGTGATGGGTGTTACCGCCCAAAGTGTCTCTCAAATGATGAAATTCCTAAACACAAGTGAAACTTTGAGGAAACTAAGAGGGAATACCCACTATCATCATAGTGATGATAATAGCTCCCTCTCTAACTTTAGGTAACAAAAACAAGTATTTCATCGTTAAGTGTGCCAAAATCTGAATCAAGCATATCTACATCTTCATACTTCTACATTGGTAGCAAACATATTCATATGCAAACTCATTCATATCTAATAATATTTAAAAATGCTATAAATTTTGTATACATTGACATCAAACATTCTAATTGGGTCATATACACAGTGGAACATATATGTACATGAAATTATGAGCCTAACTTGGATCAGCCAGAGACCCCAAAATATCAAAATGCAGCTCAAAGGAATTATATTACATATATCTTCTGGAGTTTGATATATGAATATGATAAGTCCGACATGACTAACCAAGAGTAAGACCTACTCAATGATAATGTTTTGATATTCCTTCCAGAATGACTTCTTCCATAATAGTAGGGGGGACCTGATCTGCAGTTCATCAATAATTTGAAGAAAGTATTTCCATTAATCCACAAAATTCCCCTACACCACTACAGCTAAAGATATCCCTTCTATGAGATGCCCTGTTAAAGAAACCCCATGGACAATTCACATCCTTACCCTCTTAACTATGATAGATAGAAGTCATTTCATTGTAAATAAAATAAATATGATAATGAAAAGATGTTTTGGTCCTTTGTAAATAATAAAGAATGCAAAATAACCACGATAATATATAAATGCACAATAAATACATGTAAGTACCCTTTTTGTTTCGAACATCAAAGTTTTAACATTTAAAAATCTTATGCGGTGTATGTATTTACCGTCTTGGTTTATGATTTCCCTCCTCAACATGCAGTTTTAGCATTTAAAATATCTTATGTTTATTTACTTTCTTAAGTTATTTACAGAACTACATTAAATGCTAGCAAAAATCTTATATGGTGTATTTAATTTTTTGCGGTATTTACTTCTACAATAAATATAGCAAGAGACCGGGGACGGCTATTTGCGTCCAAAGGGGCTTGGCCGATTCTTTGATATTTGTTAGTACTTGTACAATTGGAGGGTTAAGATCCAATGAGATTCCATAAGGCTGGCCGGTTACATTGTTCAACGATCCAGGCGCACACATTGATCAAGGTTCTTGCGAGAGCCAACAAAGTCTGAGACTATTATTTTGAAGGGAACCTTGGATCAGGGTCTCGCACAACATTGATACTCATATATTCAGGCTCATACAATATGAGGTTCCCTTTCTCTTCAAGTTAATTCTTTCCTACTTTTTTCTTTTTTAGTAAAGACTATTCTTTTGGGCTTATAGAGGGCCTATGTTGAGCGGTGGGCCAATAAAGACTAGAACAGGCCAACAAATCAAAAGGGATGGGAAGTGATTTTGAAAAGGGCAGTAACAGTCAGAGAACACATGCACCTGAAGCTCAAGATTTGTTATAGTTTGGTCATATCCCTTTTGACTAGAGAAATTGGAGCTCCTTATAATATAAACATTTCAACACAACGATCTTTGGTTATGAAGCCATGACTAAGGGGTATCTATCATGTCTAGGCCATGGAAAATTTTAGGGGCTAATCTTAGCCCATGGGCTAAATTTAGGGATTTTAAAATTTTAATGGCCTATTTTTTATTAAACACCCGTTAGGTATGATTAGTCCACATTTTATTTATTTACTTTTAATGAATAGGAGGTTAGCCCCATCGAATTTAAAAAGCAGAGCTAAGATAAAAAAAAATTTGCCCCTCTAAAAATGGATTTAAACCTCTATTCGCCCACAAAAATCTCTACACAGCTCCCATTCACCATCGATTTCAAAATATGGCAGTTTCTAGGGACTCTTTCGACTTATATTGATTATGGAAATCGAAGTCTAAGTTACATTCGTCCAGATTTTATGGGTTGAATCTCATTTTGCAAGTTGCTTAATGTACACATGAGAAGGGTAGTTGATATTTGATATCAGGTCTTATAGCGACCCATTTTCATCGCAGAGAGTTATAAATCTCATCACCTCATATCCAAAGTTTCCCCAAGAAACATGGGGATTGTGAAGGTTGTGATCGTCGATGTGGCAATAACGTTTTTGTGGGTGTTGAGGGAATCATGCTTGGGGGCAAGGAATTCATCCATAGCCATGTATTTTGGCATGAAGGGGCCATGAATTTCCAAGGAGAAACTTGTCGAAAGATTCGCTAAGACTTCACAAGGTTTTATAATTTAGTGAAAGCTTCGCCAAGATTTTACACCGTTTTATAATTTAGTGAAAAATTTGCCAAGATTTTACAAGATTATATAATTCAATGAGAGATTCGCCAAAAAATTATATATACATAATATAACATTGATAAAATAGCCTTCATATTTTCCTATATATAATGTGGATTCGTCCATTTATTATACATTGAAATTTAGGGAGGGCTCTTAAAATTTTCCATGGTCTGGGCCATCCATGACTTGCACTTGGCCTCATTTGCATACATTACACAAGAATAGGGAGTATCATTTACAAAATCTATGCATTAGCATGAAACCAAACTTTATTGCATTAACACAATTCCCCACATTGAAAAAACTTGGCTCACTGCATTATCATGGAGAGAATTTCTATCAAGTTATGAACCTGAGACATTGAAAAAACTTGGTTCACTACATTATCATGGGGAGCATTCCCGTCAAGTTTTGAACCTGGGTCATCATCATGGAAAGCACTCCAAGTTCCAACTTACAACTGGGCCATAGTCCACATACTATAATTTTACTATCTATTAACTAGATTAGTTAAAAATTCCAACTACGAGGTTTTAGCAGTTTCACATATGCTCGTACAGATCTTCTGTCTAGTTAATACTCAAATACCTAACAAAAGATTCTGACAATAAAAACCTCAAAGAACAACTATTGGACATAGCGCCTAAGATTCACATTCTCCAGTTCAATCATTTATAAATTATGCATTGGTAGCAGATATTGCAGACAAATGAAAATGCCAACATCTATAAGGTATAACCTCAATACGATTAATTTCGGCTCTTAGTTATAACAATTACTTGTAGATTTCCCTTCACATGCCTGTAATATGAAGGTAAACATCACTTATATTGGCACAGTTATGAGGGCAAGTGCAATTTGACTGGATTTATCTTTAACAAAAGTGCATAGAACATACTGCCAAGAGTAATATAACCAAATTTACTAATAATAACAGTGAATTTCCCTGATGCAATTTGGTTCACTAGCTGCAACTGATACTTCTGCAGTGCCTCTTTATTTACATCATTACCTCCATTGTCTCTTTTCTTTCCATTAAGAGATGAAACCAATGCCACCGGGGGCATCATGTGGTCTGCAAATTCCAAGCTCGGATTTCTTAAATTCCCTTCAATTCCCTCGAATTTAAAGTGTTCTCATTAAAAACAAGTTATTGTTAACACAGATGAAGATAAATGCGGCGAGGTTTGAAGACTAAGTGGCATTAGTTTTTAAAATTTTATTTTGTTTATTTTTTAAAATAAAATTTAGTCCACTCCTCTAAGGAATTATGTCCCATCAAAAGCCTTTAAACCAATAAAAAAATCAAATATATATAATTTAAATAATTTTAAAATATAATTTATATTTTCAAAATAATCAATTTAATATTTAGTTTTTGCAATACATTACAAAACTTTGTAAAAAATATATATTGAAAAGCAAATTAATACATGTCAAGGCAATCTGACTTGTGAACAAAAAGTGTATCCCTCCCTTAAATTCTTTAATTTAATTCTGAATACCATAACTTTGTAATTCTTAATTTCCTAAACATAAGATAATATTATTAAATTGATTTATCTTGTCTAGATTTCACCAGTTTATCCTTTCACCTTCTTCTAGCTTCTTCACCAGTTTGTAAAACCCTATAACCAACAAAACCTTGTTCTAATGCTTTCTCTTGATTCTTACCATCAAACGGTTTCAGATTTAGCGGGGAGGGGTCGGCCTGAGAAGGAAAATAAGCAACCTCTACTTCGACAACTGTAGGGTTCTTGATTTTCGCAACCTCCACCAAAACATTTGGGTTTGTCCGGACAAGACACAAAGAGCGTTTTGGGATAACACCCAATTTTCCCTCCAAAGTACCTCCGATAGAAATGTCATTACTGCCAAACACATCAAGAGTAGTTTTTGAAGAAGGAACAAAAAAACCCATCTTAGAAAAAACCAAAAAACCTAAATATTTTTTTTTTAAACCCAGAAGAGACAAAAAAGAAGACTATGTAAACAGGGAAATAAAGTAAATACCTAGCCAAAGCGAAGACAAAACTACTGTAAAAAACAAAAAACTTTCCCACTTTTTTCTCTTAGTTGGTACTATGTCGACCAAAAGGATTGAGGGGACTCCAAGTTACTGCAGAAAATTTCCTTACCCTAGCCGGAATTCACCAAAAAACCACTGCATACACAAATATTCCTCTACTTTCGGTATATTCCAAACCTCCTCCTCCATGGTGAATCCCATCTCTTTGTTCATCTCCCTCCATCTCCACCCATTCAGAGACGACGTTATGTTATTTTTGGAAACTATTAACCTTTCAATTAATATGTGTTTACCTACCAACTAAAAAGTACCAAAGGTATGTCCACCTATCTAGTATGGACAATAATTGTTATAACATAATTATAAATGTGTTGAATGTACATAGATTTAATCAAGTAGTGAAAAGTTACAAAATAACTTTAATAAACATAGCAAAACAATACAAACTTTTCATATATATACGCAATATTAAGTTATTATAGATATTATATTATCTTCTTAACTTAAAAAAAAGCAATACCATTAATATTAAATAGTATGAAAGTGTGCACAAAAATGGAACATGAAAAACAAGAATATCCAAGAGCTCGAACAGGGAAACTCTAAAGGAGCAAAAACAACCAAAATCCAACAAAGGCCCGACACATGGGAAGCCTAAAAAAGGCCTAGAGTATAACAATGGCCTACAAGAGAGGAGCCCAAATAGCTAGAAAATATCAAAGGAGAAACGGGAAGATCCCGCCACCAGAGACCCAAAAAAAAACCATCACTCTCAAAGAGTCCCAAAAGAGACACATAAAAACTGACCCAAAAAAAAACTAAAAGATAGACTGTTGAATAGGTCTAGGAGCCCCAACAAGATGTTGGAAAAAAGCATACATTTATGGACCTACAAATCATCAAAAAAGAGTACCACCCGATATATGTCTACCAAAAATTAAGAAAGATAAAACTAGAAATAGAAGTAACTAAGGATGAAAAGTAGAAGTAGATCCCTCCGATAAAAGCTGATCACGATCCCATTTTTCCAAGAAAATGATGCCTTCTTGACCCAAAAGAGCCTTCTTTGATAAGTATGCATAAAGGAGATCAAACCAAAATCCCTTTTTAACTTAATGATCTCCTCCATCGAAGAGGATGGTATCAAAACCCGAAGAGAGGCCATCCCCAAAGCCCAGTCAATAATAGTTTTGGAATCCCCCACTATTTATAAAGAGTCAATTCCAATGAACCTATGATAAAATAAGAACATCCACAAGACCAACAATTCGCTTCTTGTATTTTTACCTAATCTGCAGTTCATCCATAATTTGAAGAAAGTATTTGCATTAGTCAACAAAATTCCCATACACCAATAAAACTGGCCTTTCTATGAGAGGCCATGTCAAAGAAACCCCATGGACGATTCACATCCTTACCCTCTCGACTATGATAACTATGATAGATAGATGTCATTTCAATTGTAAATAAAATAATAATAAAATATGATAATGAAAAGATGTTTTGGTCCTTTGTAAATAATAGAGAATGCAAAATAACCATGATAATATATAAATGCAAAATAACCACATGTAAGTACCATTTTGGTTTATGATTACCCTCATCGAACATCGGATTTTAACATTTAAAAATCTTATACAGTGTATGTATTTACCGTCTTGGTTTATGATTTCCCTCCTCAACGTGCAATTTTAGCATTTAAAATATCATATGTTGTATTTAGTTTATTAAGTAATTTACAGAAGTACGCTAAATGGTAGCAAAAGTATTATATGGTGTATTTACTTTTTACAGTATTTACTTCTACAATAAATATAGCAAGAGACCGGGGACGGCTAGTTGCGTCCAAAGGGGCTTGGTCGATTCTTTGATAATTGTTAGTACTTGTACAACTGGAGGGTTAAGATCCAAGGAGATTCCACAAGGCTGGCTAGTTATATTGTTCAACGATCCAAGCACGCGCATAGATCAAGGTTCTTTCCAGAGGCAACAAAGTCTGAGATTGTTAATTTTAGCACTTGTTATTTTGAATGGAACCTTGGATCAGGGTCCTGCACAACATTGATACTCATATATTCAGGCTCATACAATATGAGGTTCCCTTTCTCTTCAAGTTAAGTCTTTCCCACATTTTTCTTTTTCAATAAAGAGTGTTCTTTTGTGCTCACAAAGGGCCTGTGCTGGGCGGTGGGCCAATAAAGACCATAACAGGACGGAAAATCAAAAGGGATGGGAAGTCATTATTACAAGGGTAGTAACAATCCAAGAACACATGCACCTGAAGCTCAAATTTTTTATAATTTGGCCAAATCCCTTTTGACTAAAGAAATTGGAGCTCCTTGTAATATCAACATTCCAACACAATGATATTTGGTTACGAAGCCATGACTAAGGGATATTTATCGTGTTTGGGCCATGGGAAATTTTAGTGGCTAATCTTATCCCATGGGATAAATTTAGGTATTTTTAATTTTTAATGGGCTATTTTTTTATTAAACACCCATTAGGTATGATTAGCCCACATTTTATTTATTTACTTTTAATGAATAGGAGGTTAGCCCCATCGAATTTAAAAAGGGGAGCTAAGATAAAACAGTTTCGCCCCTCTAAAAATGGATTTAAACCTCTATTCTCTCACGAAAATCTCTAGGTAGCTCCCATTCACCATCGATTTCCAAAAATGGCAGTTGCTAGGGGCTCTTTTGCCTTATATTGATCATGGAAATCGAAGTTGAAGTTACATTCATCCAACTTTTATGGGTTGAATCTCATTTTACAAGTTGCTTAATGTACACATGAGAAGGGCAGTTGATATTTGATATCAGGTCTTATAGCGACCCATTTTCATCTAAGAGAGTTCTAAATCTCATTGCCTCATATCCAAAGTTTCCCCAAGAAACATGGGGATTGTGAAGGTTATGATCGTCGATGTGGCGATAATGGTTTTGTGGGTGTTTAGGGTATCATGCTTGGGGGCTAGGACTTCATCCATAGCCATGGATTTTGGCATGCATGAGCCATGAATTTCCAAGGAGAAACTTGCTGAAAGATTCTCTAAGACTTCACAAGGTGATATAATTTAGTGAAAGCTTCGCCAAGATTTTACACGGTTTTATAATTTAGTGAAAAAATCGCCAAGATTTTACAAGATTATATAATTCAATGAGAGATTCGCCAAAAAATTATATATACACAATATAACATTGATAAAATAGCCTTTATATTTTGCTATATACAATGCGGATTCGCCCATTTATTATACATTGAAATTTAGGGAGGGCTCTTAAAATTTTCCATGGTTAGGGCCATTAACAAAACCACCCACATTGAAAAAAAAAATCCCTGGTCTGGGCCATTAACCAAACTTTATTGCATTAACACAACCTCCCACATTGAAAAAAAAATGGTTGACTGCATTATCATGGAAAGCATTTCTGTCAAGTTTTGAACCCGAGACATTGAAAAAACTTGGTTCACTGCATTATCATCGGGAGCATTCGCATCAAGTTTTGAACTTGGGTCATCGACATGGAAAGCACTCCAAGTTCCGACTTACAACTAGACCATAGTCCACATACTATAATTTTACTATTTATTAATTGGATTAGTTAAAAATTCCAACTACAAGGTTTTAACGGTTTCACATATGCTCGTACAGATCTTCAAGTGTAAAAAATTTTGTAAAATATTATGAACACCCACAATATTTCTAAAACACCCACAAATATTCGAAATCTCACATTTTGATAATGAAATAATATATTGATGACATTATTACAATGGCTTGGCCACCTTTAAAGATGGTTTGGCCATTAATATGAGGAGACATATCCTCTTGTTAACATATAATTAATGTTTATTAAATATTCTAAATTATTATTATTTATTAATTATTATGTTACTTATTTACTATTTAATATTTGTAACATTGTCTTCCCCTTAAGGGCATATTTTTCCTCAAAGCTTATTTTGATGATGTCTTCTTATTCTGGGTTGTTTTTTGACGTGTTGACTTGAACACTGCAATCTAGACTAATTTCTTTCTCTAGATGTGATCATGGAACTTGTGTTGTAATCCTTTCTGCCTAAATGTCGAGTTTTTGAAACAATACAACTTGTAATTATTTGTTTTCCATGTCATCTTTTGGTTTCCATTTATGATGAATTCTTCTTCACTTCCACCTTTTGCACTAATTGTGAGCCAAACATCGGATGTCATAATAATGGAAGTATTTTTAAGAGATACTCTTCAATTTTGGAAATCGAAGTGATGGTCATCCTTAAGTGTTTGGAGTTTTAGGATATCAATGTGAGCCCTCTTAGTTTCATTGAGCCATATTATTGCAGATGGTTTCCATCTCATAACTTTGGTGAGCATACACTTGAATTTTAACAGTTTCAAAGATGTTTGGTGGTTTAAATGACACACATTTAGGTCTATGTCAACTTGATTGGAAATCTCTAGGTCGTGTATTAGTTTTCTTTGAATTGTAGCATTCATGGATTCTTCATTGAAATAAAGCGTCCATGATTTCCACATGATTGTGTCCAAAGATCCAATTTTGGAATAACATAAATGTTGGTCATCTGTCGTAACTTGCCTAGTATGACTTCCTGAACATGTGGATGCCATAACTATTGTGTCATTTGGTTCAACAACAATAGACCGACTATATACATCATTATTTGGAATGTAAGTAACCATGGTAAAGGGCACCATGTTTGTATGTCTATCTACACTTGTGTTTGTAGAACCATCACCAATTTTTTTGTCCTGTTTAAATAGGTATTGACTACTTCCATGACTTTCAACTCCATAAATCAGATTAATATACTTATTTGGCAATAGTTGTTGAGAATAATGTGTAAGTGTTTTGTTTGTTACACTTGTGGATACATTTTCATCTTTATTGACATGAAAACTGGATGATGATATGGAACTGGCCGTGTCATTCAATTTAATGTCCAAAACATCAATTTGACCCTTTTCATATTCTTTATCAGGTTTTTCTTCTTGGACTTGAAAATTAGATTTAATTTAATTTCCAAGTCGTTGTAATCATTAAATGAGTATGCAACATCGATATAAACATTAGAGCTCTCAGTAGTTGCAATTCCAGGCCCTTTATCGTAGCAGTCATCTCTTGTACTATTTTATGCTTGTGTTAATTCATGAGGATGATTCTTTGTTGCATGTCCGCTCATGGGTTTTTCAAAGTTCTTGACTAGTTCGCATGATGAGTTGCTTGGCAAACACATTTCAAGTGACACCCTGTGTGTATAATTAGAAGCACCTGCAATGTCATGTGTTTGTGGTTTTTGGTTATTGAGATCAATGAACGACTCTGCCAGAGTTCATTCCAATAACACTTTTGATTCAACCGCTTCTACTTTTGAGAATGTAGTTTCTTCTTGCTCTTGTGAAAATAATTATTTTTCTTGCATAGAAGGTTGTGTTTTTTCTTCCATATTTTGCATAACTTCATGTTTTTCCTCCAAGATCTTTATTCTCTGCTCTTTTTCTTTTTCACTTTCTTCTTTTTTGTTTTCAACCTTCTCATTTTTATTTCCACTTTTAAATGGATGTTCCCGCTCATTTTAGACTTGGTATCTTTTATCTAAATTTTGAAAAATATTTGATATTATTTCTTCTTTAAATTTTCTAATTTCTTCAGATAAATCATCATTTTTTGAAAACTTTTTTGTGATGACATTATTTTTTCTAGCTCAAGGATAAAAACTTTTTAAATATAATAACTGATTATTGTATTTAATAATTTAATGTAATTTTTAATAATAATAATATTATTAATAATAAAGTTTTATTAATAATCTATCTTTTATTTTATTATACTTTATTTTTTTATTTTTTTACTTTCCCATTTTTAAAATTTTTCTTTCTTCTTTTTACTTCTTTTTCCATCATCTTTCTTTTTCTTTTTAGAAGAAGGTCCTATATTTTAGGGAAACCCTAATATAATGGTTAAAAACCTGAATCATGAATGGTGGTAACTTCGCTATGATACCACTTGAAGTGTAGAAACTTCCGTAAAATATAGTGAACACCCACAAATATTCGAAATCCCACATTTTGATAATGAAATAATATATTGATGATGTTATTACAATGGCTTGGCCACCTTTAAACATGACTTGGTTATTAATATGAGGAGACACGTCCTCTTGTGGTTTTGGGGGAAACTTCTTTACTTTTACTTCTTTTTATTTTCCTCCCACTTATTAAGAAACCATGTGTGGAGAAACCACGTGTGGTTTTACTCTTTACTCTTTACTTTTTTTTTTCTTTTTTTCTTTTCGGTAACTTCGTTATGATACCACTTGAAGGAAACTTCTGTAAAATATTGTGAACACCAACAATATTTCTAAAACACCCACAAATATTCGAAATCCCACATTTTGATAATGAAATAATATATTGATAATGTTATTACAACGACTTGGCCACCTTTAAACATGGCTTGGTTATTAATATGAGGAGACACGTCCTCTTGTTAACATATAATTAATGTTTATTAAATATTCTAAATTATTATTATTTACTATTTAATATTAGTAACAGATCTTCTCTATAGCTAGTGCTCGAATACCTAACAAAAGCTTCTAACGATAAAATCCTCAAAGAACAACTATTGAACATAGCCCCTTAGAAATTCACATTCTCCAGTCCAATCATTTATAAATTATGCATCGGTAGCAAAGATTGCGGTGATTGCAGACAAGTGAAAATGCAACATCTATCACGTATAACCTCCATACACTTCATTTTGGCTCTAGTTATAACAATTACTTGCAGATTTCCCTTCACATGACTGTAATATGAAGGTAACCATCACTTATATTGGCACAGCTATGACGGCAAGAGCAATTTGATTGGATTTATCTTTAACAAAAGTGCAGAGAACATACTAGCCAAGAGTAATATAACCAAATTTACTAATAATAACGTTGAATTTCCCCGATGCAATTTGGTTCACTAGCTGCGACCGGTACTTCTGTAGTGCCTCTTTATTTACATCATTACCTTCGTTGTCTCTTTTACGTTCGTTAAGTGACGAAACCAGTGCCACTAAGGGCCTTGCATGGCCTGCAATTTCCAAGCTTAGGGCTCTTAAATTCCCTTTAATTCCCCCAACTTTAAGTTGTTCTCATTAAAAACAAGTTGATATTGATAACATGGAGGAAGATAAGTGTTGATTTGAGCAGGGTTTGAAGACTAAGTGACATTAGTTTTTAAAATTAGAAAATTGAGTCCAGTCATCTAAAGAATTATGTCCCATAAAAAACCTTTAAACCAATTTTAAAATAAAATAAACATAATTTTAAAATTTTAAAATATAATTTATATTTTCAAAATAATCAATTTAATATTTAGTTTTTGTAAAACATTACAAAACTTTGTAAAAATATATATATTGAAAAACAAATCAATAGAGGTAACGCTAATTTAACTTGTAAACAAAAAGTATATCCCTCCTTTAAAATCTTTAATTTAATTTTGAATACATAATTTTGTAATTCTTAATTTCCTAAACAGAAGATAATATTATTAAATTGATTTTAAAAAACATAACTATTACAAATTTAAAATATTTTATTTTTATATTAAAAACATCAAAATAATAATTTTAAAATATTTTATTTTTATATTAAAAACATCAAAATAATAATTTCCTAGATAATATTATTAAATGAATTTTAAAAAAAATAATTATTACAAATTAAAAATATTTCTTAATTATTATAAATTTATAATATCTCAAATACTTATCATTTATTAAAAAAAAATTATCTTTTATGATTTCTAAATAATTATTATATTTTTAAATAAAATAAAATAATTTATTTTATATTTAAAAAATTAAAAATATAATTACAATGGTTACACATTCATACAACCATAACCACCGCATACACACATAACCACCGCATACACACATATATGTAATTGTACCTAAACAGCAACCATTAAAATGCTTTCAAAATTATAAATAATAGCCATCTAGTAAAGTGGGGATAAACTCCCAAGTGAAGACAACCATTTACTAAATAAACATTCTTTAATTAATCTTGACGCGTCGTTGGCGCAGTTGCTCCACGACTCCCTCACTCCACTCCAGTTTGGCACAATCTCTTACAAGAAGAGACTCCAACGACATGCAATCTTCGATGCCTTCGACCTCTTCTAACTCACGACAACTATTAACATTTAGATATCGAAGCTTTGTCAGCTGCCCCACACCCTTTATTCTCTTCAGCTTCACACATTCAAATGCCAACATCTGCCTCAAAGATACCAATGTTTCCATACCTGGCAACTCCTCCAATTCCTTGCATCCCATAACGTTCAGCTCTTGAAGGTGTGCAAGACCATAAATCTGATCTATTTTCCTCAAATTACTACAACTATTAAATGATAAATATGTGAGGCTATTTGGCAATGTTCCAACCTCCACCACATTATTACAATCTAAGATGCTAAGATGTCGAAGGTTGGAGCAAACACCCTCAGCAAATGATACGTTTGATATCCCTGCTCCATGTACGGTGAACTCTTGGAGCCGGGGAAGTATGCAGTTGTCAATGGAAGAGTCCAAATCACTCCATGTTTCCCTGTTTTTTTTCAGCGGACACTGAATTGAAGCCGGCAAACATTTCAATTGCTTACAGTGATAGAGCTGCAATTTCTTCAAGTTCTTTAAGTGACATAGTGAAGACGGCAGCGTCTCCAGGAAATAGCCCCCTGCTTCCAGAACTTCCAAATCGCTTAACGCTCCAATTGCACTCGGCAATTCTTTTATATGTGTGTACCTCATAAATAACTGTTCGAGCGACCTCTGACGTGCCACTTGCTGAGGGAATACATTAATTTTTGTACAGTGACTAAGATTTATGCGCTCAAGCGTGCTTATATTTCCTAGCGTTTCGCTTGACATGGTTAAATTAGAGCAATAGCCCAAATTAAGATATTGGAGTTTAATTAATTTACCAAAGGAATCTGGGAGCCTCTCCAAAGCTGTGCACCAATACAGATCGATGTGTTGGAGATTGGTTAAATTACCAAAGCACTCCGGTAGTGACTTCATTTTAAAGCAGTGTCTTAACACCAAGACTTTTAACGACTGCAGAAGACAAAACTCCTCTGGCAATTTTGTGAGCATAGGCCTTTGCCAATCATTCACACTCCATGCAATCCATGAAATATCAAGGCGAATCTGTTCCAGGTACTTCAGCTGCCCTATAGACTTTGGAATGTTCGATAGGCGACCCGGAATCACTAACTCCCGCAACTGTAAAGGTGCCTACAAAATGTTCAAAGTGTTTCAACTGTCAGAATAATATAAATGGATTATCATTCTATCATCGAAATACAAACCTGAGAACATATTGAAGACCGTGTAGTAAAATATTAAATACAAACTTTAATTCGGCAAATCCTAATTTACCTGCGATTCATTTTCCCACAATGTTTCTAACTCCCCTTCCACATATAGAACCTTTAAATTCTTCATTGAAATGCAGGAAGGCAGGGAAGAGTGGGCACATGCATTCCAGCGCAACCATAGGAGATTTGGAGAATGCACCTTTGTCCAAATGCGTTCCAATAGAACACCTTCAGTGTCAAGAAGTTGCAACCTCCTCATACGAATACCGCCCAATGCATCATCGTCAGCAAACTCGTTGTATTCCTTCTGAAGCAATTTAATTCCTCGCACAGGTATTGCCTGTGCATTCTTGAAAAATGTTAGTGATTGCCCATTCATTCTTCTAAAATGAATGAAGAATTAAAACAATAGAAAATGGAAACCGTATTGAATGATTTAGCACTTACTGATAACGATGATTGCTGCAACGTCAAATCATCAATGTCCTCATCTGTCCAACGCCAAAGACGACGCGGCAATCCTGGTTCTTTGGCAATATCCCTTCCCAAGTCTCTAAGGTGATCGTGCATTTCTATTTTATTTTTACTATTCACCTCTACAAGACATTTATCCTGTAAATTTTGAAACCCACACAAACCACTTTCCCATATTCTTGAGGCCATATCCCTGTCTTCTCCTATGAAAAAACAAGCAATATCTAAGAATATCTGTTGTTCCCCTTCAGTGAGTGAATCATAACTTATTTTAAGTTTATTTTGTATCTCACTAGGAACTTTGAGTTTATCCAATACATATTGCCAGTAACTTTTGTCATTATATTTTCCATAAAAAAGTGACCCAAAAACTTTCAAAGATAAGGGCAATCCATTACACGTTTTTAGGAACTTCTCTACTAGAGATTCAAATCCTGGTAGCGGATAGCTTTGGCTGAAGGCATGGCAGCAGAAGAGCTCTCGGGAATGTTGAGTCTTAAGCCCAGTTAGCTTATAAATTGATGTGTTCTCAACTCTTCTTCTAACAAGATCCATATTTCTAGATGTAATCAATATTAAGATCTTTGAATGTAAAACAGTTTGGTGTGGCCAAAGTGCATTAACTTGATCCTCATGATCCACATCATCTATAATGATTAAGGCATTAGCACATGAGAGATGCTTGCGGAGCATCCCTATACCTTCATCAACACTATTTATACTGTTCATTAAAGCATCCGATCCTGTCAAATTTTTAAGAAGTGTTCTCTGCAACAAAATTAAAGACCCTTTACCTGCATGATCTCGGACATCAGCTAAAAAGCAGGTTCTACTGTAATTTGAACACTTCCGATTGAATAGTTCTTTTGCCAATGTGGTCTTTCCTACACCACCTAACCCCACGATCCCCAAGATCTGAGCTTCCCCGCTGTGCTGTGGATGTAATAGGACTGTATTTTCTAAATCCTTTACCTTATCATCCAAGCCTGTTGGATATTTACCAACGTCCAAGGGAGGTTTTCTCACCTTCTTTAACACCCGTTCAACTACTTTATTTAGTAGCTCCCCCTCATCCCTGGTTATTCAGGGGAAAATAAATAAAACTAATAAGAAAAAGAAGTCTATGTATATATTATGAAACATAAAGTAATAAAAAAACTAATGAACTACAGTTCTCACCCGTTATACGCTTCCAACTCAAAACCGCTTGTTTCTGCAACATTAGAAAGAGCTCTTGTCCATTTCTCCACGTCTTGAGCATCGAATCGTTGTGAATTTTTTAATTTCTCCAGGTCTTGAGCATAAGTCCCCTTTGTCCACCGAAGATCAGCAGGCTTTACATGGTAGAACACTGGAATTATTGGAGACTTTGACTCCTGCATCAATACGAGTTCTCTTAGACACCAGGCTGATTCGGCATATTTACTAGAGAAAATAGCCACATGGACAGACGCCGAATGAATAGCGTCTTCAATCTGAGAAGTTAAACCCTCTCCCTGCTGCAATTCCTGCTGATCTAGGAAGGCTATGATTCCATGGGCAAGAAGGCGGTGGTAGAGATGGCTGGCGAAAGTTTTCTTTGTATCCGGACCACGATGGTTTATAAACACATCGTGGTTGGAATTAGCAGAGGCAGAGGCCGAGGAGGTGGAAGCCATTGCCGATTGGAAAATAGAAATGGAGGGTGATGGGAAGGATTTTCTATGCTACCGAAGAAGAGATTAGTAAGGAGTATGAGAAGACATTAAACTCTTTCATTGATCTAAATTCACAACGGCAAATACAGACCGTTTCAACGCGTCTTCCTTGGACAGCTGGACGTTTATTCTTCATCTGTGCACAACGACAAAATCTGAAGTGGTCCTCGATGCTCTACCGCGTCGGTAAAAGCAGAAGCCGACAAAATGTGGGGTGCTGAGAACGATGGAATTTTGGTTGGCCACCCATGTTTATTTACAATAATGGAGTCACAATCATGTTTACTTTATCTTCAAAGTCGTTGTTGCGTTTGTATGTGGGGATTGTTGAGTTTTGTACGTGGGGTCATGACTCACGACCATATTTATTTTATGCTCAATTTTATATATAGTAATATGAGAAACGTCATGTTTACTTTATTTTATGAGTGACGATCATGTTTATTTTATTTGATAGAATCTAACTTTATTTGATAGAATCTAACTAATAAGAGATGTTATTTCATTTAATTGTGATTTGATTTCACTTCACATAGTATAATATGGACTATAATTTTACAAGTTTGCAAAGAACAAGATGCTTTATTGTAATTTATTATTATAATAATAAAAATAGATTTCTTTTTTAAAAAATAAAAAATAAATTTATCAATAACTTTAGAGTGGAGATTTAGGGTTTTATATTTTTTATATGGGGAAACTTTATATCCACTTTGCACACTTGTTAACATCCTTCCTTTTTAATTCAAATAAACTTCATGCGTAACAACTGGCATATTTTAGGCACAATAATCCTAGATGATATGAACCAGTCGCGGCTTGGAAGCCATGTATCCACTTGCAAGAGGGGGTCAACCCTCTCCTGATCCGTCCACCCCTGAAGAGGCGACATTTCGATCCTTGTTAGCTTCACTATGCAAATCAATCAGTAGGAACCCCCAACCATATTTGTGAAAAATTGGATAATATGCCATAAGTCACCCTCCCAATAACATCCTTTGGACAAATGGCCCTATCCATGGCGGAAAGAGGTTCGATTTTCCAGTTCACTTGTATTTGGCCACCCCCCAGGTCAATGGACATCAGTGCGCTCCCGCATGAAGCTATGACATCCTACCCCACATCAAGTAGTTGTCTTCCTCGACAATGTCTCCATGAGACTACACTCTCCCTAGAAACCTGCAACCGCAACCACTTGCTTGTCACAACTGAGAATCCCTAAGAGTCCTCATGGTTGAGAGGTTGTACCTGCTAAACCTAATGTTGCATCCAGTACTTGGTCGATTCTGTCATACATCCATTCGCTTGTTCATCTAGGAGTTGAACTGGTTGGGTAACTAATCCCACTATCACTTAACCTCCATGGGAACGAACTTCTTCATGGCTGAAAAACCTTTCGTTTTGTGCTTCAGTGGCCTCGCACAAATTTTTCCAAACCCAGCAAAGTGTTCACATTTTCCACACTACTGTGAACTTGCCTTCCGCAACTCCACACTACTGTTCAACACCTTATGTCCTTGTTGCCTCCACCAAAGACTCCAAGCCAATCCATTTTTCCTCCTTGCAGGAAAAAGGGAGAGTGATGTTCAAATTTTCCACCCTTAATTCTCTCAACAATCCATCCATCTGACTCATGTAATCTACATAAGTGATTCAAGACCACATCAACTCTCATATGCATCCCAACTACTCTAATAAGGCCTTCATTAGTTAAGATTCTGACTTCCAACTTGCTCAAGTTTGTTATCTCTGCACAACATTCTTCCAAACCTTCCAAAGATGCCACCTCCACCTTGGCCTGATGTTGCCTTCTTCGAACTCGTTGCCTTGCACCTTTTTTCTTCCCCTGGAATGGAGAAAAAATATTTCCCATGCAATCATCATGGTGTTGCGAGTTGTCTAAAGCTAGCATCCTCTCTTGCCGGTCATCATACTCCCAAAGGGTGCCTAAAACAATTTCGACCTCCTTGATCTTCCCCTCTTCTGATTTCTTAGGAAAGCAACACCTTGCTTCTAAGTAGGTCGTGACTTGCCTCCAACGTGTTGCGGACAATCCACCAGAATGCAAAACGACTCAATCTTCCTCGTGACTAAGTCTACTCTTCTTTTCAACAAATCCAACCTTTCAAACGATTGATCAATATAATCTGTTGTGTTTTCCTTGTTCTCCTCTACTGAATCTTATTGTTGTCGTATGATTCATCGAGGCCTCTGTGTGAGTTTGCCAAGTGTCTCAACTAGTTGCACTGAGGAAATCCATGGCATGTACCCCAACTTCCTCTTCTACGTCATTGGCACACTCCAAGCTTCAATTTTGTCTAAGAACACCAAACGACCCGCAAATGGAACCAGACTTGGTCGTCTGTAAGAATTCTTGTCCCAAGATCACTAAATGATCGTCTAATGGAACAAATTCTAAGTCCAACCTACCATGCCACTTTCCAATTCTTACTTGTGTTGCGCTAACCCTTCCCTTCATTGGCTTCATGGCTGAGTTCACTACCTTGAATGAGGCCTCACTGAACTCAATCTAACTATGAAGAGATGTCGCGGTTATGTTGCTCACAAAATTGTGGGTGGTGCCGATGTCCACCAACGCAACAACCTTTAACCCACTGACTGTCGCATCCACAAAGAACAGACCCTGTTGGTCTTCCTCTTGTGAACCAGTATCTTGACCGACCGTCAAGATGCTAAGGCATGCCATCACTGCCTCTATCACCTCTGAAACTTCTTTTGAAGGATGCTGCGCTTCGGCCGCACCCATGGATGCAAGAATTTTTGTTGGTTTCTCTTCGACTGCACCCAATCCCAACACTTCCTTCCTTGGACTTGTTTCCATGAAGTGGTCACCTTGACCATCATAACAACTTGCTACCTTGCTTGGATATTGAGATGATGTTAACTCCGTTGCCTCCTGGACGTCATGAAGTCTTTTAGATGTGCAATACATTATTCTTTTAGTTGTTCAAATCTTATTGCACCCAAAAAAATATGTGAGTGCAACATATCATACTAAATAGTATTTTCCTTAGCAATATGTCACACCAAGAAACTATTTAATTTTGCGATATGGTTTTCATTGAATCTTTGTTTATGTTCCATGTATCGCATGGATACAATATTATTCATGCGATACATCACACAAAAATAATCTTTATGGTGCAAAAAATTTCCTTTTCATTTTACCCTTAGTCGTATGAAAATGTCCCTTTTCCTTGCGAAGTGTCACATTCAAAAAAAATTTGATTGTGATACATTGTAGCGAAATTCCGATTTAGTTACAATACATCATATAAGTGTTAGAAGATTAAAAACCCACTCCATACTTAGAATATCATATATTAGTCATTTTTTATTAATTTCCTAGATGTTGACTAGGTACTTGGCCTAATTTTGGCTTCTTATGCCACCACATACCATCATGAGTCATAGAGGTGCACTTGGATATATTCTTGATAAGATATTGTCTGATTCTATTTGATTTTATGTTATTCACGGAATAGAAGTGTGCCTTCATGCTTTAGATAGTTTTACTCTGCTTTTTCTGCTTTTAGTGGATAAGGTAAAGTTAGTTTGACTTGGAAACTTGATCTTTTTGGCCAAATCACCCTCCTTATTTTTATTCTCTCCAAAAGATAGAGTTCATATTTTTAATAGCAGTGGTTGGAGACCCCACTCCTAGTTATTACTTAAAAACTTGTTTGCATTTTTTGGGAGCTAAAAAGGAAGGTCCTCTGGCACCAAGAAAGGATAAAACAATTTGACATATAACCTACAAAAGGTTCTAGGTTCCCCACCACCCAAGAGATTTTAAATATTTTTCTCCATTCTCCTACCTTGAAAATGACATGTCCAAAGCTTGATTTAACTTAATATCCTTTCCCAGTACCAGGTTAACTTTCTCTTTCCATTTTTTCATAACACATTTTCTCTACTGCTAAACTCCCCCACCCTATCCCTCTTCACCACCCTAAGTCACTAGATTGATGTTTGTATTAGGGAAACACACTTCCAAACTGTCCTTCATCAATGATGTTTTTTTAACACTCGGAGGTTCTCCACTAACCACAGGAAATTCCAAATAAGGGCTGATAAATCCATGGTTTGAAACTCCTTACACCCACCAATATCCCCACTAAACAATGATCCAAAAAGGGATTCACATTCCAAGCCCTTTTATTACACCATTAGGTTATGTGTCACCACAAACCATGGGGAAAGAGGATCTAGATACAACAATGTTGGGGATAACACACTCTCTAAGGAAGACAATAGGGTCTACTTCAATTTACCAAGAGAAAGGGTATCGATTTGTTCTTCCCCTCAAATTGTCTCTGCTAGCAAAACAATTATTGATATTAACTTTTCATCTCACACCTCCCTGTAATTATTATTATCTTTCTTCAATGGACATGACCTACCATCTCATAAACCATAAAATCCCCCACCAAATATGTACACATTGTTTTCCATTAAAAACTTTACCACATTTAACAAAGTTTCTAAAAAGAGGACCCATCTTATTACAATAGTGGGGTCCATCCATGTTGATGATGGTTATTTATGACACATAAGATGCAATTAGAATCTCAATCATCCCTTGATTTGCATAGATAATTTGAGATACCTATATATCGTGTAAAAAGTTGAAATGTGGTCCATTAAATAAATTTTTTAATACCTATATCAATTTTAAGTTTTTCTTATTTTATTTGTTTAAGAGAGTAAAAAATATATAATCTTGTGGTGCAATGTTTTATAGCATTTAAATAATGGAATTAATATATTCAAGCCATCTGTGTGCACTCGAAAATCATCAAGGTATTTTTCAAGGATATGGTGGTCAGTTGATGGGGTTAGATGGATTTCATTTCATCCACCCGAGTTCAATTTCGTTGAGACATCTTCCGGCTTGGATTACCGGCTTGTTGAGTTTTCCCGTGCGTTGTTAGCTTTCCTTGATTCCCCTTTGCACCTTTTATGAAAATGACTAAACAAAAAGATTTACTATAATAAATTACCTTTTTCTATATATTACATTTGTTTTTATAAGTTATTCACTATCTTTTCACACATGCCATAAACCTAAAAACCACATTTATATATCCCAATTGTTTTTTCAAATTTGGTTTAAAAATATTTTGTAAAAATTCTAGAGTACATTTTTATGTTATTTTTCATAATAATTTCTTATTTATTCTTAAAATGTTAATATAAATTATATTATATGTGTAAGAGAAACAATGACCTACAAAAGTAATATTTGTAACTTTTCTCTTAATATAGATTATATTAAAATGTCAATATAGATTATATTATGTCTAGAAATAATGACATACACAAGTAATATTTGTAACTTTTCTCTACTACATTTAGGATAAAAATGCTATATTATTGTGTTAGAAATTTATTTTTTGAAATTATTAAGCATTTTCACATTTGTTTCTTACCTTGATTAACATTAATATATTGACTACTTCTCCATGGCTAGGTGAAAACTAGGTTATTCAAATTGTCAAGGTGCAAACATCTCTAATACACGTTACAAGATCTCCTCTAATGCTACAAGTCCTGGCTACTTAATGAAAACTATTTACCACATATTTGATTACCTTAGTGTAGACGTTCCCTGTAATATACTCATAAGAGTTACTTTCAGAAATGACTGTGCCTCTTAGAGGCTAGTCAACTCTAGGAACCAAGTGACCCTATGATAGGGCTAGTACAAACTAGAGAGAGAGAGATGACTGGGCATTGGTATGGTCAATCAAATAAATTCAGTGACAGTAAAAAGGCTCAGTACAAAGACCAACCAGTAAGGTACAAGTCAAAAAAAAAAGAATGGGTATAAAGACTCACAACCCTTGGGACTAAGGGGGTGTACACTACCTCAAACGTGGACAAACTACCATAGTTATAACCATAAGACCAAAAACATAAAAGGCGGTACAAATCAATATATGCAATATCTCCTTGTAGCTACCTCATATATGCAATATCTCCTTGTAACTACCTCATATATGCAATAGCTCCTTGTAACTACCTCTTGAAACTCAAATAGTACCACCAAAAGGTATGATAGCATGCAATCTTCCAAACTAAGGTCAGGAGGGTGGTACGAAGTGGGTATAAAGACACATAACAGTTTGGAGAAAGTGGGTGTACCTCAAATGTGGACAAACTACCATAGTACCCACAAGACATAAAACATAAAAGGTGGTACAAATCACAAGATATCCCAATATCAGTAAAACACCCAAAAGGTAAAAGGCAAGGTACCAAAAAAATATTATCGACAAAATGAAAGGACTATAAGACAATCGACCAAGGTGGGGTACAACCATTCATCTCTCTCTCAAATGTACCATTGTTCCATATAACTTGAAAGACCATCATCACAGTAAATGGAAAAGTCCACACGGGTGATGTGATCACGTGGTCCTCTAGACTACTCCTACGGTCAAGCGTTAGTGGCTCCATGAAGGGGTGTTCAGTCCCTTCAGAAGACCATCTAACTCAACCATCTCGAAGACCTAGGAGAAGAGGACATCACACATCATCAAATAAGTATTGGTAACTACCGTGTATGAACTCAAAAACCCTAAAGCAACCGAGCGTGCAGAAGGGGAGCTATGAAAAGACAAGGCTCGCAGGACAAAAAAATAAGCTCAAAAAACTATACTGGGACCGATGTCACAGTAAGCGAGCTGAAACAAAAGTGGCCAGAATGCCAACAAGTAGCACTAAAAGAAAAATACCCTCTAAAAAGGTGAAAATGCAAGCAAACTTCTTAACTAGGAGCTGGAGACCTCGAAAAATCGTATCCTTCACAAGGTGATGAAATCCAAGTCGAACAATACGAAGTGAGAGACCGAATTTGAAGGATATCCCTCTACCGAAAGGGATCGTGGGTAAAAGAGCCCTAGTAGAAAATTCACTAAGCTACCTCGTTCATGACACGTCGGAAAAGGTTTTCGGCACTTCTGCCTTATCACCCTTGTATCACCAGTATGGTGGCCGAAGAATACAAGGAAGACAATGATCGATGTTGCCTTAGGGCTAAGTGGAGTGCGGCATTCCACATAGTCCGTATGGTTCTCGATCTCACGGCAGTTTAAACCTTGAAATAGTAGGAGGCCCCTCCACAAACTAGTGTATGATCGTGTCAACAAATACTAGAGGATTTTGGTTCCCTAGAGGACAACAACTATGTCTCAGATGATAATAACAAGGGGGAATTATTTGTATGCCTATCCCCGGTGTCCTACCTAACTACCAAATTCTTTTGATTTCCTCAAGTGAGGTTATGGTGTGTTTAGTTAAGGGGTGTAAATTTCAGTGGTTGTATTACTCAATCGGGTGATGGAAGTGAAACTCGTGGTGTGATGACTGACTCAAACCATGCAAATGCATATGAATAAAATAATCCTTTCCTTTCAATGAATGCTAGCGAAGGTAAGGAGAGAGTTCTTTCAAACTATAACTACTCTTTCAAATTAAATGAATCCATTAACAATAACTTTCTTCTACTTCTAATGACTAAAATGCATGACAATGTTTAAACCTAATTAACAAGCATAAGCATGACATTGTGATATTGTGAATAATCGTGTATGGTAGGACACATTATTTCAATTTAAAACCCATTTAATGTACGCTAGGAGACTTAAATTACAGAATGATCTCATAAGTATAAGCCCAAGAATATTTGTCTCAGTTGGGTGATGGAAGTGCAACAAGTGTTCAAGTTCATTCATGGGACCTCAAGGAGAGCTTCAGATATACTCAAGTCATGCAACTGAATTCATCACATAAAACAAAGTGATAATAAATATAAGGAATTGTACATATCCATGTTCATAATTCTCTAGGAACACTTATAACATTCTTCGATCATTCTTCACAAAAACACAGGGATAGTAGAAACAATAAACTACATATAAATCTTCATGAGCTTAATAAAAAAACAGTAACCACAACTGGGGAAGCTATACCACGACTTGTTTTTTTATGACTATAAATACAAGAGTATCCTAATCATGAGCAATACATCCTTTACTTTTACATCATGAGCAATACTAATCATTTCCCCTTTAACTTGCATTGAGTACCTTGACATGAATTCCCCCAAGCTACTATATTCTAAGTGTTAAAGCTGCTACAGTACTACCCTAGTCGAAGACTAAAATTGCCACAATCCAAGTCATGATGGTTTGATTGAAGTCTGAAGTATGATGATGCATGCTTACCTTTTATGAATTTACTAACCCTGATGAATGATACAATGAAAGCCAATTTTAAGAAGATGAAGACTTTAAAACAAACCATAATAGCCTGAAATACTTCCTAAAACAGAACAACAAAAATGGGTAAGCAAAATCGAAGTTCCGTTTTCCATCGAGGTGGCTTACAAATTGATTTAAATTTGACCGCAATGGCACCAACCGCAATTTTAGGCCTACATAATTCTGTTCCTTTTATATATATACGTTTCCAATCCGTCAAATGTTTCGTTACTTTGTACCCTGGGGCCACTTTCTAGAAATTATCATCTTCAAGCTGCCTCGACGGAAAACGGAACTTCGATTTTGCTTCTATCATGATGCTAATGGTGTTATAGGATCTATCTCACATGGTTCTACTTCATAATGGGATGGGGCCAATTAATCTTACTTTCAAAACTCATATGGTGGCAATGATTGATACATTCTCATTCCTCACATTCTACACTGCCCAAACTTTTCTAATTGTATGAAAATTGAAGATTTCAATTTTATCCAAACCATGTAAGGATAACTTGAACTAATTGCAATTTTTATAATCTAGATGGAAGGATATGTCAATTTATAGATAGGGCAATTTTTAGCCGTAGTATAGTTATCAACCTAATCCTTTGCATATCAGGGCAATCTAATTTATAGAGACAGGGAAATTTAAAGAGGATGATGATTTGGTTGACATCCATACCAGATTGATCTTTAATTTGTTGCTGAGTTATTTAACACACAGACCGTATGACTTGAATCTGGGTGAGACCCAATTCTGCAACAAATTTCAAAAGATAGAAGAGCAAATTGAACTCACCCATATTGTTTACAAAAATTACTACTTCGGGACTGTTTTGGGACTGAGGTCTGCTCAAGAGAGGCTACAGCTTGTTGTATGAGTTGAAAATTGGGTTAGGTTAGTGTTTGGAGCATAAAATTAAAATATTTATACTTTAATGCATAAATAAATTCCTAAATCAATGCTAGAAACAAAATAGTACAGTTGTGACAAGGTAATATAAATTTAAACATAATTTTCATCTCTTTCAACTTTAACACTCCCAAAGGTCCCTGTGTTAAAGTTGAAGTAGACAAGGACAATAAATAACAACAACATTAATAAAGTAATGAACAAGTTAAACAGAACTAACAACTAGCATCAGTAATGCTGGTTTAGACCTTCCTTATAATCAGATATATTTTTCAATAAACCCTTTCTGCAATAGTTGACATCCACCAGGGATCAACAACGTATGCCACAGCAAGGCCCATAGGCTTAGAGTAGAGGCCAAAGACAGTTTGGATAGTCCTGTTCCTATGGATACTGATTCTTAAGATAAGCATAATGACGGGGTTGGAATAGTGGATTGTCTCTTGAAAATATGAGTAATGAACGCTTTCTAAAATTAAGCATTTCACATGCCATGGTGTTTGTGCATCTGGCAATGGAAAAACCTTAAACTTGCAGAATATTTGTTGAGAAAAAGGGCATTGAAGCCCTTATGAGGTTCTTGACTCTTCCAAGTATTCCACTATCTTCAAAAGGGATGTCTGCAGCTGTGCATGGTTGCAGTTTGCAAAGCATTCACACAACAACACTCAGTTTCCCTTGCAAGGGTATTTTGTGCTCATCTGAAGGAACATCTCAAGACTACATTAAATGTTTTGGATCATGTTGCAGGGACTAATTTATTAACTGCAAAAGATGGACTAAATCGGAAAGTATTTTGGTGCTTGTTTGTGGTACAATTTTTTGTCTTTCTAGGTGATGATACTAAAGAGAATCGATGGTTGGTAGCATTAACGACAGAGTTTGGAAATGATAGCAAGGATGTGCTTCTTGATATTGGGATGATACATCAAGAAATACTATGGCAAGTTGCACTTACTGAGGATTCAAAGGCGCTGCTAAAGAAAGATGATGGCAATGTTTCCAGCAGTGTCACAACTGATTTGGATGCGCATGCAAATGAAATTGATGATCACTTGCCAACTTCTGTTAGACACTATGTGGATCTTATTTTAAATCAACATAGGCAATCATCTGTTTGGAATGTTGCACATTTTAAATATAATAATTTGACCCAATTGCTGCTTCATTCATAGGGGGCCTTTAAAAAGAACGATATAGGTCTGTGGGCAGCTTATTAAAAGTAGTTATTTCCAGTCTAGCCGTAGCTTCCTATGGAGGTTTAGATTCAGTCAATACAAATAGGTGTTCCCTCTCCTACCTGCCCCCCTATGAAAAGAGGAATGAGTGCAAGTTTCTGCCCGGCCTATTATTATTTGTTGTTAGCTCGGATTGGTGCTTTAATGCAATAATGGAAACCTTAACTCGAGCCTATGTGAATACAAGTACTCAGTCATAGTGAGAGCTTGGTAACTCTGCTTTATCGGGGTCATTAGTAATAGCCCCCGCCCCCCCCATTCATGATAAAATAAGGGAGTCCATTGCAAGAACCTCAACTTTTTGATCTAATACATCTATTTCATGATATTGGTCATAGTGCTCTACTTCAACGAAGGTTGACCATTGATTCCTCTGCCCGAGGACAACAAGCCTATGTTCATCAACCACAGTATTCTCATTATGATGACGGCCCTTCCAGAATCAAAACACAAGGCAATAAGCAAAAGTTACTACATTATTCTTGCTATGAGATATTAAGGCCGTCATTTTCAGTTCACTACAAAGAGGTGATGGTTCACCCATCAAACTAAAAAAAACAGTAGATGCAATAAGATAAAAATACCCCAATGTAGATCGAATTAGCAATGAAACCACAGTGATTTGTTACCAAATTTTCAAATTTGTCAAATCAAAACAATTTAGGGCTTGGTACTCACGGACGTGGGAGGCATTTCCGGCTCCGCTTATAGTTTATTTGCTTGGACTCCAAACCACCTCTCCCAATGCTTGCTCGTTGGGTCACTCACACTACTTGGTCGTTGGGTCACTCCCTCTCCCCTGCCACAATCAAAAACCGCCTCTTCCACAATCGAACAGTCCAATCCAAATCGATAGCAAGCCCAAATCGCAGAGGCTCAGGTCCAAATCGCACAGGCACAGGTCCAAATCGAGGGTCACTCCAAATCGAGGTCACTCCAAATCGCAGGTCACTCCAACTCGAGGTCACTCCAAATCGCAAATCATAGGTTTATGAAGTGCATATGGCCGCCGGCTTTTCTATTTGTTCAATACATATGTTATATAATGTTTGTTTTTTGGTTTTTTTAATTTCTTTTTAATTAAATATATATATAACATTATATATAACATTATATATAACAATTAAATTTAATTGTTATATATAATGTTATATATATATTTAATTAAAAACAAATTAAAAAAACCATTGTTATATATTTATGTTGTAATTTTATTTATTCATGTTTTAATTTTATTTATTATATATTCATTTTTTTAATTTTATTTGTTTTTTTTTAATTGTTATATATAATGTTATATATATAACGTTTTTTTAATTATTATCTAATTGTTATATATATAATGTTTTTTTTAATGTTTGTTACATAATCATTGCCATCATCATGATCTTGGTATATGTTGACCATTCTTAACTACCTCCTATAGCCAATTGGCTACTAGAGAAGATAAGGAAAATATGCACCCTTCCTCCTCATACTTTCAAGAAGGGGCTTAAAAAATATGGTTCATGCTAGGCTCTGAAAAGTGGAAGGGTCATTGCAAAGGATAAAAGGAATCACCAAAAACTCATGTTGACCTTAATGACTGTGTAAAGATATTTAGGAATATTTTCTTCATTCATGTGAATTTGGTGATAACTAGAGCGAAGGTCACGATCAATGAAGAATTTATCTCCATGTATCATATAAGAGATAATTAATGACTGGAATGAGAAATTTATCTTTCACTATCAAGGAGTGAAGAGATAAAAAAATTGGGACACATGTGCCAAGTGACTTGTTTTTTAAGGACCATGACAACCAAAGAAGAGTATGGGTTGGTACTAGGATGAATGATACCAATAGCTAAGAACAACGATACAATATTTTTAATTTCATATATTATTTTGTTCAAAAGTATGACAATATGATCACACATTGGATGGGAGGATACGATGAAGCAATGAGATGCTATGATCATGCTCTCTCATTTGTAATTCCAATAAATCCATGGTGATATGACATAATCTTATTATCCATTCACACCGAGAACAATATCAAGCCCACCTGTTTCAATGGAAAACATGTTAGTTTTCCGGGAGTAATCACCCATTTGAACATTAATGAGGAGAAATAAATACTAGTCAAATAATTAAGGGAGATATAGGGTTCTTCATAGGGTTAGGAAGAAAGACTTCCTCAATGATGGGAGGGGATTCCTTTTGAGTTCTTCCATCAAGTTCATCATCATAAATGTCCTCAAATATGTCCACAAATAATTGATGTTCCTTACATCTATGCTCAAGAGAATATTTTTCATTACAATTGTAGCATAGAACCTTAAGTTGATGTTCCTCCATTTTGTCCTATGCCAACTTATGGACCTTGAAAGGTGGAAGAGGTTGTTGAAGAGCCACCATAGTTGGGGAAAGGAAATGAAATAAAGTTGGGGATTTTGGACTGAGCATAGGATATAACACAGGCATGACAATAAATATTATTGTCCTCCAACCAAGTAGTAGGGTGGTTCACCTCTAAGTGGGATTTAATTTCCTCTTTAAGACCACTAATAAGGAATTGCTTAAAAAATAATCAATTAATTTTTATGAAAAAACAAATGAACTTTGATGACTCCTATAATGAATTTCGTTAGGCAATAAAATATTACATTAAGGGAAAGTTAGTGCTTCATTTGATCGATCGAACCAACCAATTGGATCTGACCCACCAAACTTGTTTAGAATTACTTCAGAAAAATGAGGCGTCATACTATTGGAAGGGTCGGAAAATGAGAAGTGATTCTTGGTTTCCATTTTGCTAACTAATTGGGTGAGAGAATCAACCATTTTTTGTATGTCCTCTATAGTTTACATGTTATGAGTGCTCATCATGGGACCATTAGGTCCATCAAACAAGTTAGTGATGATTTATCCAGACACAATCAACGACCTAAGAGGACTTCCTTGTGAGGGTCCATAAGCAATGGTACTAGCGAGTTCACGAAAAAATAAGTTATTTCAGAGTGAAACCATGATGATCAAATTACTCCTTGTTGAGTATCATTACATGGTTTTTAATGCTCCATTAATGGTTGGTGTCAGTCATTTTTGAGTCTAGAAACCCTCCCACACCATAAATGCATGCATCTAGTCTAACCATGCCAAATTTAAGTCCAAGCCAACACATATTTAAAAAATTTCAACGTTGGCCCCATGTATCACATTATTTAATTTATAGGTATGGTTTCTGATGCTGCAATGGTGAGTGTCATTCATTCGAGTCTTGAAACCCTCCCACACCATCAATGCATGCATCTAATATCAGACTTCTGACTTCAAAAGAATCCGATGAGATCGCTAAATCACCGACGAGAAACACC
This sequence comes from Larix kaempferi, assembly GCA_027924585.1. Taxonomy (NCBI): domain Eukaryota; kingdom Viridiplantae; phylum Streptophyta; class Pinopsida; order Pinales; family Pinaceae; genus Larix; species Larix kaempferi. Next base: position 46,462,436 of record BSBM01000047.1, on the reverse strand, counting down.
ATTGGTTTTTCTAGGTAATAGCTACATCTAATATCTTATAACGATGAAGATCATGATGATGATGACGATGATGAAGATGACAATGATGATGAAGACGATCGATGATGACGATGATTATGAAGACGATTGATGATGACGATGATGATGAAGGCGATTGATGATGACGATGATGATGAAGATATTGTCGATGATGATGAGGAAGTTGATGATGATGATGATGGTCGTGAGAATGATGATGATGATGGTCGTGAGAATGATGACGATGATGCTGATCACAATGATGATGATGATCAAGAAGAAAATGATGATGATGGTGAGGATGATGGTGAGGATGATGATGAAGATGATCACGATGATGACGACGATGATGATGATGTTTGATTCTTGATAATTGTGCATTTTTTTACTAAGCTTCTCTCTATTTCAAGAAGAATTTAATATTCTCTACTAAACAGGGCCAAACACGTGAAGGTGGAAGCTCTTATGGCCCCTCCCCCCCCTCACATCACTCTCAATTCCCCATAACCTGATAAAAATATCTATGTACACTAGAAACTTTAAATGTGTTTTTTGACATACTATAAAACAAGCAATGTTTCTAATTATATCATTGAGGAAAATGGAAACTCACTACGAAACAATTAATTTATTATTACTGCATACCTCATAAACTTCAATGGTCTTCATCATCTTCTTCATCTGGGTCATCGTATGTATTATCATCCGATGATCCAGATTCAACATTGTTAGGATTGGCCATATCATCCTCATCGTCGATGTCAGTTACGATCAACATGTCATCGTCGATGTCAGTTACGATCAACATGTCATCGTCGATGTCAGTTACGATCAACATGTCATCGTCGATATCATATTCATGGACATTGTCTGATAGTACATCATCTGATTCAATAAGTTCTTCGACATCTTCTTCTGGATCATGATCATCTAACTCATGTTGATCATGATCATCTTTTGTGGCGTCTTCTTCTTAGAGAACGTCTTCATTACCTTCATCAACGTTATACTTTACCGGCCTTCCCCTTGGATCGTGTCTCACAGCAAATGACCAACTCGCTCTACCTGGAACCTCAGAGTAAAATACCTGTTCACATTGGGTTGGAAGAACATAGGGCTTCATTCCTAGCTCAAACAACCTTGTATTTACCATGGTAAAAGCATTATCATGTTCAATAATTGTTCTATCGGGATCGCGTTGATTCAATCGACACCTGTACCATTTGAAAACGAACAGAAATACCTTGAAGGAGTTAAAGTCACACTGAAGAATGTCTTCCAGATACCCATAGTATCGATTTTCAGATAGTTCTGGATGTCTGTCACTTCTAGAAGAAACATTGGTCACCTCAAAGACTGCAGATATCCCACAATCAGATGTTTTCTTTGTTTCATCCAACTTTTTGATGCGATATCTACATCCATTGCACCACATAGCCTTATGGTGTTTTACCTAGTACAACAAGCCATACAGGAAAAGATTACATAATGATCACACCATATTTATGATAAAGTAGTGCATGTTTATTATAATGCCATAAAAGGAAAATAACCAGCATGACGTACAATGACAATATTTAAAAAAATAAATAAATAGTGCCGTTGATTAATATGCTTACCTGCTTATCTTTTAAACCTCTTGCTAAATCAATTTCCCTTTGTGTTACATTGGTGTCTCCATTGCAATGTACAGCTTTAACCAATGAAGCCACACCTTCCCATGATATTCCATGACCAGATTGTTCACATTTTTCGATCCATACCTTCATCCAGTCAAGATTGTTTGCGATGTATAAATGAATCGCATCCCACTCTCGACCAACTGTTTGATGACAATAAAATTAAAATTCAATGAAAATGTATATTAGTCACTTAAAAAAGTATATAATTACAATATAAAATGATGCAAAATACTAAATAAAAAAATAAAATATATATGTGTGATATATAAACATAAAAATCACCAGTGAAATGTGTTATATTACCTTCACCTTCCTCGATCTACCTTTCCCCTTCGGGTACTCCCCTTCGAAATCATTTTTGGAGTTTGGATCACAAATGCGACGTAAATTGAGCTTTGACGCCAATATAGGAAGATATTCACTAATGTACAACATGTTTTGGTATACCATATATCCCTCCATCATAGAACCCTCAGCATATGCTCGTTGTCTGACCAAACCCTTCATAAATTTCAAGTGCCTCTCAACCATCCACATGAACCTTGAGTGCGCAAGTCCACACAGTTCAATCTCCTCAACTTGGTGTATGAGGTAGTGTTCCTGTGCATTGAAAAATGCTGAAGGTAGATGCTTCTACATTTCACACATGAGACGAGGAATTTCTCTCCTCCAATACTTTATGTCTTATTTATGGAATTCTTTAGATGACAACCATCTACAAGTGACATGACAACCGGCCAATCAAGAGATTAAAGAAAAAAGTCATTATATTATGTAACATGAAGTAGAGAATGAAAATCAAATTAAGAATAAGTTCTATGTTGAATTAAAAAAACAGTAAGCACATGGAAAAACCACCACTTACCTCATGTATTTCCCGAGACTATATATTATTTGCTTGACATTGTTGTCAAAGTTGTCCGGGATAGAGAGAGGTAGAACATACTGTAACAATAATATACAAATAGTTTAGGTATATCGAAAAAGAGTACTAGAAAAAGAAAAAAAATAATTAATAAATGCATACCATATTAATTATTACCTTCATGAAGACATGCCAATTGTGCGTTTTCACCCCCGCGAAATCACCTTTCTTTGTTATGATATTCTTCATGTTTGCACAAAATCCGGTGGGAAATTTAATTTTTCGAATGACTTCTTTTACAACATTACTTTGCTAGTCCGTTAACATCCATGGAAGTGAGTTTATATTAATTTGCTCTCCATTGCTATGAAATTGAATGACGTCTTTCATTGCATGGTTGTTACCTTGAATGTCTTTGCAAATTTTGACAATTTTTTCTTTGTCACTCCTTCCATCCAATATTCGCCATAATGTTTCAGTCACATTCTTTCCAATATGCATTGTATCAAATAGATGAACAATTTGTAGGTGCTCATAATAGGGCAACCTACTAAATTGTCTAGGATAACTTTTCATTCCTCGTGGAAGCCCATTAATTCCTTCATGATGATCACATGAACGACAATGATGAAATTAAATATTAAATAAATGTCAATTACACTAAACAGCACACAATATAATGGAATACAATATGATCATATACAATGATTGATTATACGTACCTTGACGATTTCTATTATATTGCAACTTCCATAGCTGATGTGTCATTCTCTTTGGTTTTAATGCAGTCTCTTGCTTGCCATTGAAAAGATGTTTTTCGGTAGTTCGATACCTGTGATTCTTGGAGAGGAAGTGTCTATACTCATCAAACACCTCCTTTCCTAAGCTTTTTGAATGACGAGATTTTATCTTAGGACCACAAACTGGACATGCAAATTTCCCCTTTGTCTGAAGACCTAAATAAAAAGATGGAATATCAATATTAATGTCTATTATAATTATATAAAAAATGACTGGATTATTTAGAAAAACATGCATGCGTATTATATTAACTAGTAGTTCGTAAAATTAAATGCAACTAAAGTGGAACTTATAATTACATACCACAGAAATGGGTTAACCCTGGGGCATCATGTATTGTCCATACAAGCATTGCATGGAATTGGAATTGCCTTTGTCATATTGGTCTAGATAAGTCATACATAGTGATTCCATTCCATAACTTCAGTAGCTTGTCAATAAGAGGTTCAATATATACATTCATATCTTTGACTTGGTACTTACCTTATTGATTTGAACATATAAAATAAATATTCTGATTATGAGACGTACCATTTAGATATATAAGCCATATTTCACAATAGAAAAACTTTAAATATATATATATATATAACATTATGAGACAAAAAACGACAAATGAGAATATACCACTGCAATAATAAAAAAACTGCAGTGTTCGTACCTAGAATAATCATCGACAACATTATGTGCTCCCTCTTTATTGTCAACCATGGAGGAATGTTGTTGTTGATAACAAAAATAGGCCACATCGAGTAAACATATCTCATCTCTGCAAAAGGATTGACACCATCTGCTGCCAAAGAAATCCTAAGATTACGAGGTTCGTCTTTAAAGTGAGGCCATTTTTCCTCCATATCTCTAAATGCAGACCCATCTGCAGGCATCCGAATAATGTCATCTTGACTTGTGTTCCGTGCATGGTAATCCATAAAATGCGCTATGTTTTTGTACCTGAACAGTCGTTGAAAACGGGGAATAATGGGAATATAACGTAGAACCTTGCGAGGCACCTTTTTAGTTACTTGATCTGTGCGATATCTACTTATATGACATTCAAGACATTCTGTTGCAAATTCATGCTGGTAATAAAGAACATGATCATCGGGGCATGCATGAATTGCTTCATACTGCATTCCAGTTTCTTTCATGATGGTAGATAAATCTCGATATGTGTGAGGCAAAATATTTGAAGGTGGTAACAAATATTCACCTATCATGCTACAACAAATTAAAATAAAAATCTAGTTAATATAATATAGAAATAATATTAATGAAACAAATTTCATCCGTTGTAATTTGACTTATATATGAATTAACAATAAAATACATGACAATCATATATATTTTGTGATGGAATATATTACATACCTTAACATCCGCGTGACTGATATGTTTGAAAGACCATTCATAACCTTCAAGTTCATTACCAACAATATAGCAGAGAGAAGATTTGTCTTGGATCCGTCATAAAGGGGTTCGTGTGTCTTGTCAAGAAGAGGTATATCATGAATATCATCAAAATGTTCATCATTTTCATGATCATCATCATCATCATCATCCATTCCAACATTAAATGAATCATGGATCAAAGTATTTGTAACATCATCTTCAACTATGTTATCAGTATGATCATCTTCTTCAATGTGATCATTAACTTGTTCTCCATTAATATTCATAGCTCCATGTTCCTTCTCCATTAATATTCATAGCTCCATGTTCCTCCTGTACTTGTTTTGGAAGCACTTGCTGATCCGGACGATATGCTGTAGGATGTCTTTCCTTTATAATTACATGAAACAATCAATAGATAAAAGTTAATATAAGAAATTCAAACGCAAAATGTAAAAATTTATGTGATACATTACAAATTTAAAAATTTTTGTACTGTTGGGATGAAAAGAACAACGACCAATTGTACTGTTGGTCAAAAATAAGAAATATTATAATAATACATAAATTTACAAAAGCAATAAAAAAAACATATATAATGCAAACTTACAAATGGATGGTATTCATGTCCCCCCTCGCCATGCCCATGCTCCCTACAATGTTTTGTGGCTGTTGTGATCAAAATTCTTCTCCTCTTAAAGCCTCTGCATTGATTACATGGACAATAGCATTTACCATCACCCCTTCTTTCAACTCCTTCCCACAATCTAGCAAGCAATTGTCGATTTTGTTCGTCTGGATTAGGAATATTCGTAGTTGACATTTTCTCGTAAAGAGCTTAAATGAAGATTATTGATCTTAGAAAATGAAGTTCCAGAGTACTTTGCTCACTTGAATAACAAAAACAACGAAAAACAGTCCACCGAACAAAAAAAACATCCGCAAACCATCACTGGTATGGCAAACATGTCAGAATGGTTTGATATTTATAAATTGTAAAAGTCAAAAAGTCAAACCTACGTCGGATATCCGACGACACTAATCTAGTGACCGTTACGGAAAAATCCATCGAATATCCAACCTCTTCGAGTTCAAAATGAATTCGGTTATCTGACATCCAAAGCGTCGGATATCCGGATAGGCATCGGATATTAGCAGAGCTGTCGGATAGCCTGCCATCCTCCTTGGATATTCAAAAGTACATCGGATATCCGACGGGCACCTCTCAAAATTTATAAAAAAAAAACAAAAAAAAAGTTATTTTCAAAGAAAAATCCGACGACACAGTCCATTTCCTCGGAGGTCGTCGGATTTGATCGTCGGATTTTGGGTTCAAATCTACTAGTGCTTGGACCTGCTCCTTGCTCCACTGGTTCGCTGCTACCACAGTCCTCAAAAACAAAATGCAAAACATCTTTTTTGTGAAAACTAAGTCAATTCAAAATGCAAAAGGAAAAACATGACAGGCCTGCAAATGGGCAGCCTCTCACTCAGTGCATAATACCAATTTTAGAGGGAAAAATCAAGCATTTGACAGTCATATCCTGTGCATTAATGAACCTATGCAGTGGGGCGTTTTTTTCGCTTGGATTCAAGGTGTTAGCCCTCTGTTGATTGTTAAAATGATAAACTAGTATATTTGCAAAGTGTTGCTACATTTTTTGTTATTTTTGGTTGCTTGGCCTATCATATTCGCAACCTTATATTGACTTGAAGCCCTAGCCTTGGCTTGTCTCATAACTCCTTAGAAAACGATCAGGTTCATACAAACAATCATTTTAACTCTGTAAGTCCTGCATAGGTTAAGTATATGCTCCTGAAGGTTCATCTCTATTGCTAATGATTAGAAATATGAAGATATACCCTTGTTAAACTCAGAGCCTTGTACATATAGTTTCTATTATCATATTAGAATTTAGATTTTAGATCTTAGAACTCATAGGTTAGATATGCTTTATTATAAGAGATGCATTCACACTCACACTTTGTGTATTGATTTTGTTGTATCTATCATTACCTTTGACCTAGTTATAGTCATTCTTTGGACATTAATAAAATTACCACATCTTATCTTATGCCATTATGCCACTTTGTTGGGACACCATGTTTACCTTAGGTTTTTCTGTCTCAATTCCTTTTTGTATTAATGGAGGCCTCGGTGAGTAGACTGACTATATATCCCATCAATTTGTGCTCTTAATGGATCAAATCCAAGTGGACAAGATTTCAAATTACCAACACTACTCTAATAGTTTTTCTTTTAATAGACATTTATTGATATATTGGCCTAGATATTGTAACAATAGTATAATATAGTTTAAACAACATCCATACTACCATGTTGTTGTTACTTATCTATGATATGAGAAAGATTGATCATCTCACATTTTAGAATAAGGGTACATATCAATAAGGGTGCATGTCCTTTTGGAATCATCATGGATAAGGTCACCACATTCATGGGACTAATTACTTCTACTTGTACTTGAGTGCAACATCCTCTTCATCCCAAAACCCAAGTATTTGACATAGAAAACAAATGAGGAGATAGGTTGAATAGTGTACAAGAATATTGCCAACTCAAAATGATGCTATTATATAGGTGGGAGAAACTGCAACCAAGAAATTGACTTTAAAACATATTAGGAATTACCATGGAAATTGGTTCTTGGCCAATTTGACCAACCATGAGAAAATCAGAAAACAGCCTGTTGAATGGACAGTCATATGAGCCCTCAATAGTCATCCTAGAATTTGAATAATAAAATAAATGACAACCTTGTAAGGAAACCTTATCTTCTCCATCAAGATTAGATAGAGCACCCCATCAAAGCTAACAGAATGTAACATCAAGCATAACCACTCCCAAAAACAAAATCATATTATATTTTAATATTTTAATCAATTCATAGAACGTTGATTGGAAAGAGATTATTTGTTAAAAGAGGATGAAGCCAAGATAATGCATATCTATTTCTTATGAACAATGGCAGTGCACAGGCCTAAAGGATTCAGTGTAGTAGTAGACCTTTATACTTTCTCTATTAGATGGTATCGATTCTTGGTTACATGTAAAGAGGGTGGGAATTCTTGGTTACAATGTGATGCCATACAACTTAAAATTGGTGGGCACTAATATTGTCAGATCGACTTAGATACATCTTCTATCTAGAATATTATTCTAGAGAATTGAAAATCATCATGGTTGGGTACCTATATGTCTTGATAGATCTGGAAATATGTCCATAAGATGGTCAGTTGTTCAATATTTGAAATAAGGTTGATGTTAGGCCTTGGATTATAACAAGTTTTCGGTCAATCTATGTTGTACTAGTTTTTGGATTAAAGGTATGGTTGGTTTGTACTTGGTGGTATTAGTGTTTGCATTTGCATTTTAGATTTCATTTATTGCATTTAAAGAAAACTAAAATGAGATGATTTTCAAACCATAATCTGGATGGGTTTCCTATTTAAACAACAACTAGTCTAATTGGGGATTATCATTGGGGAAAGCTATTGTGTCGACATCAAAGGTCATTTTGTCTTGTCAACGCTTGTAAAACCATATCAAGGCTCATGTAATGCAAATAATATAATTAATATAAAAATGCTCAAGTTACTAGCTGGAATATATTAGATTCATTTGAGATCATGCAAATCATATCCTTTTAAATAACATAAGCTAAAATCATCTAACTTGGTCATAATGTCTATGAATGGCTTGAGTTCATGAGGTGAATTTTATAAAAGTTACGACAACAATATGGGCAATAAATTGGTAATTTGAGGGCCTAAAAACTTGTCCTCAACCTCAACTTTGTAGCTTGAATCTTATTACCTAAAAACTTGTCCTCAACATCAACTTTGTAGATTGAATCTTATTAGCCCCCTGTGAGCTTCCTTTTTCTATGGATGAAACTCCTTGTCACTCATTGTTAGGAATCTATTTCATGAAATTTGATGTAGCCACTTACCAAAGAATCACATATAAGTAGCTTCAGTAGTCCATTGTAATATCCCCCTTACTAATTTGTTGAAGTATAACTGAGTTTAATGTTGTGTTGTTGGTGCCTTTTGGTTTGAAACTTTCGTCAAAAAGTTAACCTTCCATCCTCTTAGTATTTTTTGTATGGTTTAACTATTTCGTCAAACATTTCAAATATCAATCGCATTTAACTTAAAAAAATAATGCTCACTTCCCAATATGATTTTCTTGCATTAAATGCCAAAGGGAAAACACCAATATTACATAAACTTGCTATGGAGCTAATTAATAGCTATAAAAATGATTAGGAGATAGTAAGCTCTGATTTACAAGGAAATATCAAACCCGAAAATGAGAAAATGTGGTAAACTGTTACCTGAGCTGAAAATTTCAACCAAAATGGTACTATGGTTGACTAGATATTTCAGGGAAAATACTTTCCCTCTGGGTACTGCTTGACAACAGTTGTAACATGGAAGCTCCCATACCTAGGGCTCCCTGTGGAAATGGAAAAAGGGTTCCCTAAACTCAATTATCCACTGGATTTGTTTGGGATGTGTGCCCATAGAATAAACCAACTTCGATTGCTTATTGTTGAACATCTAGCAATGTAATCGAATCCACCTGCCTTGGATGCAAATGGAATAAATTATGACTAAAAATTTGGAATGTTCCCCATTCGATATTGTCTCCAAGAGGCATACCCATGACAGCTTGCAAATAAATATGATTATCCTCTCCAAGATGCATACCCATGACAACTTGCAAATCAAGTTGATTGCTGAAGTTTAGAGCATATGGAAACCAAGATAATAGTTAACTTAGCTACTCAATTTGGACCGCAGAGAATAGACATTCAAGTAGTTGCAAATGTATAATTAAAAAAGATGCACTATAACTAAGACATGCCATGGAAAGCATTACTACTTATTGTGTACTATAATAGGAAAAATTACTCCATAGATATGGAGTCTGGACATTCAATGAATGCAACAAAATATTTCACCCAACCTCAATAGCCAAAAACATAACAAAAAGGAGGCATGCCAAATCAAGATATAAATTCCAAACAACCCTCAGGTCAAGACATAAAAGCCGGTTAGTCATGGAAGTAATCACCTGGAATACTCATGGAAATTCCACATGGATCACTAAACCTGTTTGAGATAGCTTGCTAGTGCATTAATACCAAATGCACTCGGATCACTTCTTCAATTGCAAGCCATTGACTGCTACTAAACCTTTCCAAATTTGTTTAAGTGATATCTTCACATAGGCTGAGAGTGGGATGTTGAATATGTCATAGTGTCATGTCAAACATTTTTTAAGATCTCATGTAATAGACTATTGGCCTCTTGGGGTGTGCCTTCCTTGCATAGTCCATCCATGAGGGTGGTATATCTAGTCATATCACGAAGATGACTATTATCTTTCATAAGGTCAAATAACTTAAAACAGTCATTAATATTACCAACTTTCCAAGTCCATCCATCAATGTGCTGTATGTAACATGTTTTGAAGCTTGCTCTGGAATCTCATAGAAGTTTTGTTAAGCTTTGTCTTCCCTGTGAGTCGGCTGAATTTTTATTACTTGGAAAAACTTATTTGCATTTCAATTCATACAATTGGCTTAGAAATTTTTTTCAAACCCTACCCTCCTTCATTTAAAAATCGCAAGTTTCATTGCAAATAGAAGCCATATTTCCATTTACTTGTCATGCATTTTACTGATTAGAAGTAGAAGAAAGTTAGTGTTGGATTCATTTACTTTGAAAGAGTAGTTCTAGTTTGGCATAAAAGGAAAAAATACAAAAATGTGTAGTTTTTCTGTTTGAAAATTTTGTGCTTGTGTTTATTTTTCCTTTTGGATTGAAGAACTCTCTCCTTCTTGTAGCTAGTTTTTCATCGAAAAGAAAAGTGCATTGATTCATTCACTTATGCATGGTTTGAGTCGAGTCATAACACCATTTAGTTGCACTTCCGCTACCTGATTGAGTAAGACAACAAACCATTAAAATTTATATCCCTAACTCAACACATTTTAACCTCACTTGAGGATACAAAATAAGTTGTTAGTTAGGTAGGACACCGAGGATAGGAATCCAAATAATTCCCCCTTGTCGCTTTTCATCTGAGACATAGTTTTTGTCCTTTAGGGTACTAAAATCCTCTTGTATTTGTTGAAATGGTTATCGACCAATTTGTTGAGAGGCCCCCCTGTTCCACGTGAGCAAGCAATGAGGACTGGTTCCGGATGGAATTTGTGGATTGTCGCACTCCACTTAGCGCCTAAGGACACATCTCCTTTGTCTTCCTTGTATTTTCTGTATAGGTGATACAAGAACTCAAAGGGAGAAGTTCCGGTTAACCTTCTCGGACATGTCATGAATGAGGTAGCTTAGTGGCTTTTCTTCTAGGATTATTTTACCCATGATCTCTTTCGGTAGAGGGATATCCTTCCACTTTTGGTATCTCACTTCATATTGTTCAACTTGGATTTCATCACCTTGCGAAGGATACGATCTGTTGAGGTCTCCAGAACCTAAATAGGAAGTTTGCTTTCTATTTCACCCTCTAGAGGGTATTTTTTATTTTTGTAGTGCTGCTTGTTGGCAATCTGGACATTTTGTTGTAGCTCGCTTATTGTGACATCGGTATAAGTATAGTTTTTGAGCTTTCTTTTTTGGCCTGCAAGCCTTTTCTTTTCCTAGCTCCACTTCTGCACGCTCGGTTGCTTTAGGGTTTTTGAGTTCTTACACGGTCAATTACCAATATGATGATGTGTGATTTCCTCTTCTCCCAGGTCTTCGAGATGGTTGAGTTAGATGGTCTTCTCAAGGGACTGGGCACCCCTTGATGGAGACACTAACGCTCGACCTTAGGAGCAATCTAGAGGACCACATGATCACATCATCCGTGTGGACTTTTATTGTTACAGTGATGATGAACTTTCAGGTTATATGGAACACTGGTACATTTGAGAGAGAGATGATTGGTTGTACCCCACCTTGGTTGATTGAATTTTGGTCCTTTAATTTTGTTGATAATTTTTTTGTGGTACCTTGACTTTTTACCTTTTGGTTCTTTTACTCAGCTTGAGTTATCTTTTGATTTGTACCACCTTTTATGTTTTTGGTCTTATGGGTACTATGGTAGTTTGTCCACATTTGAGGTACACCCCTTAGTCCTAAGGGTTATGAGTCTTTATACCCACTCTTGTCTTTTTTACTTGTACCTTACTAGTTGGTCTTTGTACCCTCACCTATTTAATTGTGTAACCCTGGTACCCACCTAATACATTCTACTTTACTTTTTTTTATCTTTTTTTTTTTTCAGATCTATTTTTGAAGTTTGAAGGTTATTGAGATTTGATTGGTAACCTTTCTTCCTACTATTTTTTTTGATCTGCTCTCCTTCTTCCTGTTGGGGAGGTTGTGACACTCAGACTCAGCCGTGAGCCCTAGTTTTTCTCTGCTGGTTGTTTTAGTAAGGGTCGTGAGGTCTTAAGGGTTTTATTTACCCTTCTGTGTACTCATATGTAAAGGTCGTGAGTCATTGGCTTTCTTTGATTGACTGTACCATAGCCCAGTCATCTCTCTCTCTCAGGTTTCTACTAACCCTATAATAGGGTCACTTGGTTCCTAGAGTTGACTGGCCTCTAAGAGGCACAGTCATTTCTGAAAGTAACTCTTCTGAGTATATTACAGAAAAGGTCTACACCCAGGTAAGTATCTTCACGTATTTACAACAAGTAGTTAAAAGGAGCTATTGCAATATATATTTGACCTTATTTGTACCTTCCTCACAATGGTTAATTTACTTTTGGTCCTTACACCCTGTTTTTTATTGGTCTTGTGGTACCTTGTCCTTGGCGTGTGGTTGATAGGGTCATTTCTCCCATCTTGAGTTGTTTGTACCACCCTCCAGACCTTAGTTAGGAAGATTGCTTGCTATCATACCTTTTAGAGGTCCTATTTAAGTTACAAGAGGTAGTTACAAGGATTTATTGCATATAAGAGGTAGTTACAAGGAGCTATTGCATATAAGAGGTAGTTACAAGGAGCTATTGCCATATATATTTGACCTTATTTGTACCTTCCCCACAATGGTTGATTTACTTTTGGTCCTTACACCCTGTTGTTTATTGGTCTTGTTGTACCTTGTCCTTGGAGTGTGGTTGATAGGGTCATTTCTCCCATCTTGAGTTGTTCGTACCACCCTCCAAACCTTAGTTAGGAAGATTGCTTGCTATCACACCTTTTAGAGGTCCTATTTGAGTTACAAGAGGTAGTTACAAAGAGCTATTGCATATAAGAGGTAGTTACAAGGAGCTATTGTATATATTTGACATTATTTGACATTATATCTCTTTGGCATGTCAAATAACAGGTAGTTACAAGGAGCTATTACATACAAGAGGTAGTTACAAGGAGCTATTGCAATATATATTTGACCTTATTTGTACCTTCCCCACAATGGTTGATTTACTTTTGGTCCTTACACCCTATTGTTTATTGGTCTTGTGGTACCTTGTCCTTGGCATGTGGTTGATAGGGTCATTTCTCCCATATTGAGTTATTCGTACCACCCTCCGGACCTTAGTTAGGAAGATTGCTTGCTATCATACCTTTTAGAGGTCCTATTTGAGTTACAAGATGTAGTTACAAGGAGCTATTGCATATAAGAGGTAGTTACAAGGAGCCATTGCATATATTTGACATTATGTGACCTTCTATCTCTTTGGCATGTCAAATAACAGGTAGTTACAAGGAGCTATTGCATACAAGAGGTAGTTACAAGGAGCTATTGCAATATATATTTGACCTTATATGTACCTTCCCCACAATGGTTGATTTACTTTTGGTCCTTACACCATGTTGTTTATTGGTCTTGTGGTACCTTGTCCTTGGCGTGTGGTTGATAGGGTCATTTCTTCCATATATCGAATTTGCACCGTCGTCATTACATGGTTTGGGGTTGTTTTGCATGGATGGCACAAAGGTCGGTTCCGAAAGATGAACATAATTGATTGAGTATGTTGGACCCTGTTACAACTACAAAGATTGGATGTGCATGGTCCAATATACACGAAGTATGCGTAGATATGGATTGTTAGCAAACTATTTACAGTTGAAAGACAAAGATCAAAATAAAGGAGCAACGTTGTACATTGACGGAACGCCAAAGGCCACAGGGAATATTGTGGGGTTTATAATTACTACACAACCAGGGTCTACAATTAAGTAACCCAACTACGAATTTGAGGGGCGTGAAGGAAACCATGTTTTTGTATGCACCATTAAATCAATAGTTGCAGGGGAAGAGTTGCTTATTAATTACAATTTGAATTGAGTAGATACAAACATAGTTACTATGGGAATGGTACATCTAACAATTTATCCAACCTTTTATTAATGAATTTAACATCTTAAGGATTTTTCGTTAGTTTATTTCGTTTAAATTTTCTATATTTACTTCACAGGCTAGTGATCGGGGAAAATCCCGGCCATCAGATGGTTAGAGGAGTACAACTTCCTCGAGGGAGCAGGTATACATCTTTGTAATAGTAAAAATATAATAAGAAATTAAAGAGTTTTTTTTTGCTTTATTTTTTCATTAGTGTATTAGTTTGGTTTATATAATGTTATATATATTTGATGCAGAACGTTGATCGAGGAAGCAACCTGGCTATTGATCAGACGACAGTAGCCTCGGGGCAACAAGTAAACCTGATTGTAATTGTACAATTTAAATACCTCAAAATGTTTTCTTATTATATTGTTTCAATGAGTATTTTGGTTTCGTTTCGGTAATTTTTTCTATGTTTTTTTATGTAGACCGGTTCTATAAGGGGCACCTACTTAGCAGTAGATCATACCAGACCTCCCTCGAGGAAACATGTATACATCTTTGTAATAGTAAAAATGTAATATGCAGAATAGTTTTTTTTGCTGTGTTTTTTCATGAGTATATTCGTTTGGTTTATATAATGTTATCTATATTTGAGGCTGAGTGTTGATCAGGGAAGCCACCCTGCTATTGATCAGAAGACAGTAGCCTCGGGGCAACAGGTAAACCTGATTGTAATTGTACAATTTAAATAAGTCAAAATGTTTTGTTATTATATTGTTTCATCGAGTATTTTGGATTTGTTTAGGTGATTTTTTCTATGTTTTTGATTCAGGTTTCTATAAGGGGAACCTCCATATTAGTAGATCAGGGCAGGTCACCTATAACCATTGATCCAATGAGTAGATCAGGATCCTCAAGGAAATAGGTATTATTAATTGGAATTGTACCAATATAATATGTATCATAATGTTTTTTTTTATGTATTTTTTGTGTGTATACTGGTTTCATTATGATAATTTTTTCTACTTCTTTTTTGTAAGGGAATGATCGGGGCAAGTCCCTAGTTGTGGATCAGACAACACCATCATCCAGGCATCAAGTAAACCTAGTTTTAATTTTAGGAATCTATCATGATAGATATTTTTTGTTAATATAATTTTAGGAATCTATCATGATAGAACTCAGTAGTGTTTTATATATTTTTGTTGCAGACCAATGATTCGGTGTATGAAACAACATCACAACAATCAATAGCTTTTGAAGTGGATGAGTTGTTGGGCGATGTTTACATTGGTTCTTCTCTAGACCCGGTTAAGCTTATAGAGAAGACCTTTAAAAAAATTAGTGCGGATATCCTTTGTCTGATATTCACTATTCCGCAGACAGACGAGATTAAAGCCAAGATTGAAGTGTTGGTAAAGAGATCTCATGCCTTGCAAGTAAGTTGCGGAATCTTGAATCATAATATAAATTCATTTATAACTTTATGATTTTGTCTTTTTTATGATAGTGAACTTATAAAATGTGGTTTGTATTTACAGGATTTTCTGGAACCACACACTAGTGGTCAAGGCGGTGTTGGCCCCAGTGATGCTCATGGAGAGACGTCACATCATGAGAAAACGAATCCATGTGCATCGAATCATTCGCCATTGTTGTTGACTGAAAAATCAGAAACACATTTCACAACACCCCCGATGCCAGTTGTGAGTGCACCGGCCGCTAGTGACCAACGCACACCAGATCGTGTAGAAGAAGGGGTCGACACCGAGCCTCCTAGTATTGATATTGTTGAAGCAACATTTCTTGTATCTTCCTGTGTCACTAGGACGGGTACAATCGAGACAACATTTTTTGTGGACGAAGATCTTGTTCCAATAAATATAGAGAATATCCTAGGTAATTATACGTTGATCAAGTTAGTGTTTATAATTTGATTGTAATATACTAATAACACATTTTTTTCAACTAATTATGATCATGGCATGATCGTTTTGCAGGAAATGATGTTTTTTATAAACATCTGAATGATTTGTCCTTGGAGATCTTCGGGCCCACCATCTGCACAAGGTGGGATAGACAAACAAAAAATTTAAAAGATGATCTCACTAATGGGTTGGTTGGGATGTTCGGCAACGAGACCTTCGATCGAGCTGCAGTCTTGAAAAAGGCTGGACAACATATGAAGATTTTTTGAGACCAATATAGGGTTCACCTAGAAAGGAACCCTAGGTATGAGCACCCTTTGATGATTCCAGCAAGAGAGTGGAAATATCTAGTGGAAGATGGAAAGGAGAGGGCTCTAAGAAAAGAAGGAAAGCTAACATATTATTGATTATTTCCACAATGTAATTCTAAACCTTATTATTATTGATTTTTATATCTAATTTGGAACATCTAACATATTTCAACACTTGCATAGGCTATCAGACACATCAAAGGCCACAAAGGAAAGACTGGAAAAAATTGGTCAGCACAAGCTTGGGACTGGTGGTTATTTGAATTTGGAGGCACGAATTGTAAGTTTTGAAAAACCAATAATGCATCCAAATAATAAATTGAAAATTATTTTCCGTTTTATTGCACCGCAAAATATAAACTAATGATGTTATGCAAATATGCAAGCCGATCGATTCAAAGAAGTGCCCACTAAGGAATACTTGAAGCTTGGCTTCCAGCACGGCTTTGGAGCTGTTGTTGAACGCCGAAAAAGCTTGTCTGGGAAAACTAAGTCTTTTGGTACTGATCCATTTGGTGCACAGGTATATAAAATATATATAGTTTAATGAAGATTTATTACTTGTGCAATCTATTCGTTATAAATAATTGACATAAAATATTGACTTTGTTTTGAGCAGGAAAGCAATGATCCCCTTAATGTCGAGGATGGACAATAACAAATCGAAGATCATGCTTCGAATCCTGGTAATGAATTTATTCATATGATACAATTTTATATATAGCATTGCAGATGGTGAACATTAATTGTACTTCTCCATATTTCAACTATAGAGCATGTATAGGGTCACACTATACAGGTTGATCCTGGACAGGAATATGAAGAACATGATGTGGCCACAACAGGTAAAAAAACACCTTTGTAATGTTTTTTTTTAAATGAAATACTTGTCATTATAATAACAAAATATATCGATGTAACATTTTCACATTATTGCAGCAAATCCGAACCCCTTTCCACACAATCCACATCGCGAGCACTCTACGAGGCAGACACCACGACAAGCTGATGAAGCAACAAGAACTGAAGGACAAGTTCCAGAGGATGAGCTTCTTGTTGATTTTGTAAAGAGAAGAAAAATTAGAAAGAAGTGACTAAAAAAATATTGTGTAATTATTTTTGATAATATTATGTCCTGAATGATTTTTGGCCTAATGAATGAATGAATGGTTTAATGAATGTTAGCTTCTATTGAATGGATGTGATGACTGAATGAATGAATGGTTTAATGAATGTTAGCTTTTATTGAATGAATTGTAAATGTTTGTTTATGATGAAATCTGCATGAATTTGCACGTAATTTTGTTTTTGAAGTATATGCATTGGGTATGGTGAATTGAGAGTGATGTGAGGGGGTGGAGGGGCCATAAGAGTTTCCACCTTCACGTGGTTGGACCTGTTCAGTATAGAATATTAAATTATTCTCGAAACAGAGAGGAGCTCAATGAATGGCTAACATTGTAAGTAAAAAAAATCCATTCACTGGTAAAGGAGGTATTTTGGTTGTCCTATTTTTCCATCTTGACTTGATGGTATTCAAAGAATAAATATGTAAAAGAGCACGCTTCATTTAATAAGATGCATTCAATTTATGTTCATTAGGATAAAACTTTAATCAAAACTAAATACATATAAAATATGAAACTCCTATTAATCTGCAGATAACTAAAGATGGACATGTTTGAAAGTGTCAATTCCTTCACCCAGAATTGTCAACGTTCTACCAATTGTAGCCCATAAATCCTAACCGTGGCATATTCAACACACACGTCACTTCTTAGATTATGTAAAAAAACTTGCATGGATGTGAAATTTTTAGTGTGTGAATTTTGGTGAACGATGGGCTCCTAGCCATGTTGGCGTGCTAGTGAATTAGTGTCCTCGTGTCTAGAAGAAGCAACAAAGTAATGGAATTTTTTGGTTGAGTTTGTTACATATTCTTGGCACTTGCTACTACCTTTTTTTGATCCAATTTGGATGGAATTGCTTCCACCTTTTGTTTCAATTCTAGAATTTTCCCATCCAATTTTGCAGTTGTAGGTGAAGACGAGAATTTTGTCTCCACACGTGAAACAAAAAAACATTAATTTATTTCCTCCAAGGACTCAATTTGATTTTTTAGAGTAGAATGCTTGCTATGGATTGAATAAAATTTTCCAAGTAAAAAATTTTCCATAACTCATCTTTGCGAGAGATAGGGAAAGTAATTTTGAAAATGGAATTGGCCTTAGATGTTATAGGGTTCCCTTTAATGATAATGATATATGTATCAAGGTTTAAAAAAAAAAACTTTAATCTGCTTAAAAGTAATTTGGATTTAAAAAAAAAAGAGCTCTACCATAGCTAAATTTGGTCAAAAATCAATTTAATTTATAGCATTTTGTTTCAAAATATTTAAATATGATTTCTAGATCGTTAACCCAAATATGATTTAAATATGATTTCTAGATCATAGATAAAGATCATCGGGATCTTTGTATTTAAAAAAAAAAAATTACACATAGTCATCGGATATCCGACTCCCCATTCCAATATATCTGACGAAGTTGCCATTCCATCGACGGCTAACAACATTGGATATCTGGCTTCTTACAATGCAAATCCCGTCGGATATCTGATGTCCACTTCCATGATATAGGACTCCACCGCCATACCACCGATGGCTAAATACGTCGGTGTTTGATCTCAATCGTGTCGAATATCCAACGCCTTTGTTGTCGGATATTCGACTCCCTATAAAGTGAGATTGGTCGAAAATGTGATGGAAATATTAAAAGGGGGGTAGTCGGATATCCGACATCTTCCTATTGGATATCTGACCGCCTATAAATTGAGAGTTTTTAGATATGCGACGATAATATTAAAAGAGGCATTTTTGAAGATTCGACCAGTAGATGTTGGATATCCGACACGTTCATTTTACTGTCGGATATCCACCGAAGTGCCACCAACGTTTAAAAAAGAAGATGCTTGTCGGATGTTCAACATCATGATGTAAAAAATCGAACATCTATGTCATCATATTTTGGGTTCAAAAAATATAGTGAGGGTTTTTCCTTCTTTGTTGCAACTGTATCTCCATTATTAAGGATCCTTGAGAAGAGAAAATTTGTTCATTTCCTTGAACTCTACTAATAACACTTCTTATAAAGGTCTTCATTTCATTTACCATTTCTTCATGTCGACGAAGGATTCACCATAGTTCCCTAATGTCGCCATTTAGACTGCCTACACACCCAGAAAAAGCTATCATTTCAATAGTACCATTTCTTAAGGGATGGAAATAAGAGTTGATTAGGAGGGCCTCCTTTGGGAGCCCCTCGAAATGACTCACCTCACTCAAGAATGTGCTCCAATGACAAAAAAATTCACCCATGGTTGAGCGCATAGGGAAACAAAATAATTCTAGAATAAACCTACAGTAAATCACAATAGGTGATATCTTAGCTTCCTCTAGAGTGACCAATGACCACCATCCCCAAATTAAGAGAGAGATTGATTATTTCACCCACAAGCTACCAGAATCACAAATAGAGAACATGGCAGGGATTACCTATAAGTCATGTTCTTCCTATAATAATTGAAGCTCTCCCTCCATATCATGGAGAAGGTTTGTACATGGTTCCACATAATTTGAGATTTTAAATCCCTTGACCTCTGTATCATAGCCATAAGATCGATTGTGTGGAGTGAATGCCAAATGTTGAGAGAGTTATTTAAGTTTGTACTTCGCTCATTTACTTTGTAGATGTTGTGATTCTATGAATGGTGTTGGAATTCAAGGAATTCATAAAACTTAGGGGATGTGGCATAATGAGAGAAACCCTCCTTTTTTTTAAAAACCTTAGCGAATTTTGGTTGCATTATTAGCCCGAGAATCAATGGATTCACTGTTATCCCAAAGGGCTTGGTGAAATTGGATGTTTTGAAAACGATCCTTGAACTCATGATTTTGGTAAAGATGATTGCAAGCTTGATATCCTTTGGATATGTTTTAGTGATGACCATTTTGATGATTAGAG
Source organism: Larix kaempferi (assembly GCA_027924585.1). Taxonomy (NCBI): domain Eukaryota; kingdom Viridiplantae; phylum Streptophyta; class Pinopsida; order Pinales; family Pinaceae; genus Larix; species Larix kaempferi. The sequence goes on along the minus strand of BSBM01000047.1, from coordinate 46,442,083 downwards.
AGTAGTCTCCAATCACAATGAGCAATGTTATGTTGAGAGACTATGCTATCGTGAGGCCTCTTAGAAGAGAAAGAGATTTTGCTTAGTTGTTATATGATACGCCTAATCCCCACTCATAATGTATTCATGTATTTAATCCATTATCGATTGAGATCCCCCCCACACCCCCCACACCAATATTTCCCTTTCCTACCCCATCGAAAAATAAAAGATGGAAATTTTGATTCCTTTGCCAATTTTTAAATTCTTCCTCCTATGGACAAATATGCCAGGAGTGTTGGTTGAGTTTTTGAAGTATTGTTTTGTAGTGCTAACCTCTAAAACGAATGAGATTATGTAACCATTTTTTTTCTTACGATTCAAGGTTTTGAAGGTTGTGTCCTTTCATTCCTTTAGCCTTAATCTTTATATCATCAAACTTTTAGCTTTGGCTGCTATAACTCTGGGATCCTCAGTAATTTGTTGAAAAATTGATTTCTTGCGAGTGACCCAAACTTTCCAGCATAGGAATTTAGGTAGAGCTACCCAGGATATTTTAAGGATAGATTTGTTGGAAAATGAACCTTTGTATTGGTTGCTCAACTTGGAAACCATCTCCTTCCAGGTGGCTAGTATTTCTACTTGGAGTCATAGTTCAATGAAGGTCCATTCCCCAATTGTTTTGGTGACTTTCTAGTCAAAAACTAAATGGTTGTGATTTTCCTCTTTGCGGTGGCATAAGGTGCATTTGGAGGGTCCCAAGATACCTCTTTTGAGGATATTTTCAGATGTCAAGAGATTTTGTTGCACCATGGCCCAAAAAAATGCATTGATCTTTAGAAGTCTTTCATCATTCCACACATATTTATACACACTAGTCTTGGGAGGGAGATTGGTTTGAGAAAGCTACGCTTCAAATAATTTTTTCACTGGGTATTTGACCCCAACCCCTTTCATCCTCAAGATTGGAATCACTGGGGTACAGCTTGAGACAGAACATAAGAGGTTGAAAGCTATACCAAACAAAGGATGGGGAAAATTCAGGATCCATTTACTGCATTGTGATTCCTCCTCTTCCCACTTGGATATGTCTCAAAGTGTAAGCAAATTATGACTGTTCATCCAGTTTCGTAATGGTTGAAACTTGTAGTTGTTTCCAAAATGTGGGTTCCCCATGATGTTGTCTTTCCAGAAGGAGATATTCTTTCCATTACATGGTATCCAAGTAAAATAAGCTTTGATTATAGGGGATACATATCTGAGCATCTTCTATATGCCAACTTGTAGTTGTTGCCAAAATGTGGGTTCCCCATGATGTTGTCTTGCCAGAAGGAGATATTCTTTCCATTACATGGTATCCAAGTAAAATAAGCTTTGATTATAGGGGCTACATATCTGAGCATCTTCTATATGCGTGATCATCTACCCTCGAGAAAATGTTTATCTACACTATGTTTTTAGTCTCTTTGGATATTTTTTTTTACAGATCGCCTCCTTCCATCTTTCTATGTTTCCAATGATCAAACTCCAACCTAGTTTTTCCCCAAGCACTTTGTTTATTACTTTTTGGATCTTTTATTCCCAATCCACCTTTGTCTTTTAGGCAGTGAACCTGATTCTAGCTTAACAAATGATTTTTTTTCATTGGTTTTTCCACCCCTCCATATGAATTTTTGAATGTAATTGGAAATTGTTTATGTGACTTCTTTAGGGGATAGCATTGATATACGAGGAGTGATGAAAGAAAATTTTTGATGAAGAAAATTGTCCCAACAGGGTCGATCCATTGGGATCCCCAAGCTTGAAATTTATTTTTGATTTTTTTGAGAATCCCTTGTCATACTACATAGGTATGAGAACTTAGATAAATTTGCATATCTAAGTAATGAAAGGAACTCCAGACGACTGCACTTGGGAACTGGAGGATTCTACTTATTGATTATATAATTATTGGAGTCACTTTCCAACAATGTATTTGGATTTTACCATTGTTTACCCCACTCGAGGAGTCCATAAAGAGATCCAATATTTGCTTGTATTGCCTTGATATTATTGTTGAGGTTCCACCTAGCAAAAGGATATCATCCATCAATTGGGAGTGATTGATGGCACTCATGCTTCTGGTTATTATCAATCCCAAAAGACTTATGTCCACCATTTCATATTCTAATTTCCGACTGAGGGTCTCTTCTATTATGGTGTAAAACAGTGGAGAGAGAAAACAACCCTATCGAAGTTATTTGTTGATTTAAAAAAAATTGGTAGGTATACCATTGATGTGAGGGGCTATGTAACGCCCGCTTATACAATTTATGATCCATTGCACAAAATCATTATTAAACCAAAATTTTAGAAGAACATCATAGAGGAAGGAATGCCTAACCCGGTCAAAATTGTTGGCCATATCCAATTTGACTAGTAGGCCTTTGTCCTTGCTTTCTTTTCTTGAATAAATGGCTTCTTGGACCAATAAAATATTATCAAGAATCTATTTTTTCTACATGAATCATTCGTAGTTGTTAGATACGATTTATGGCATAATATTTTACAACCTATTAGCAATGATCTTGGTGACAATTTTGTAGGAGGTGTTACATAAATAAATTGGATGAAAGTGGTTGAAGGTAGTAGGGTGTGAGAAGTTTGAATTGCGTGTATGACCTATTTAAATTTCCCTTCCTATTTATACTTTATACTCCATTCATTGAATCTTAATGTAATACAACATTCTCTTCTCATTGCTCTCTCTTTTGTGTAATGATTAATGTTTAGAACATTTATTGCATGAATTTTTTTAATTGATGATCTCTTTCAGATTATTCCTGCGTTGCTTAGGATCTAGATCTACATGCTCAAATTCTACATGGTATCAGAGTTGCAGCGGTGCTAAACAAGTTGGTATACTGGTTTTTACAGGGATATAGTCTTATTGAAGGTTGAAGGAAGCCCCAAAAGCTTCACAACATATGCCCTATGAGGACATATTCAAATCCATTGACATGTTAAACAAATCCCCATAAGCTTCACAACATATGGTTTGTGAGGACATATTCACATTCATTGAGCCTTGCACAAACCCTACCACAATGGGAGATACATCGGTTTTGATCCACCACTCAGCTAACGAAGACCCTTTTACAGGCCCAGAAGAATAGGTGATCAACATTTTTTTACTATCCATTGGAGAACTTGTCCCAAATCAGGTTCTCTTTGAATAAAACCTCCAGAATGCCTCTTCATACTTAGGATCTACAACCTTTTCTCATGCAATTCACCAAGCTCTATGTAAAAGCTTCAAGGGGTTCCCTCCATTTGAAGTAAGGAATGGAAAAGAACCATCATTCAAGCACTTCAAAGTGTTTGTATCTAGTTAATGGGCTTAGATGCACTTCAAGAGAAGGATGAGTTCACAAAATTTTGTAGGAATCTTCACAAATCCCTTCATCAAGAAGCAGTTCACGAAGCTACAAATTGCTTTGAAATTGAAGGCTCCTTCTAAGAAGGTTCTTTAGCCTTCTCATTTACATTCTAAATTTTTTTTTGGAGGGGGGGGGGGCATGTGGCTTTCACTCTTTCCACATTTATTAAGGAGATTTTTTCGTACATGAGTACCTAATATGACTACAAATTATTGTGACCCAATTTTCTTTTGCACTTATTTCGCCTAGTTTGGATTATAGGGGGCAGTTAAATCACAATATCCCAATCCATAGTTTCATTATCGTACCTAGGGAGTTAGGATATGATGTCATGATCCTACTAGGATAAATCCTATTCATTTTGGCCCTTTGAGTCAATTGAAGCTTCTTACTAAGCTCTAAGGTCCTAAAACATCTCTATTTTTCTTTTTTTTGAAAATTTGGAGTCTTTTTTAGGCATATGAGGGAGAATTCCTTCAATTAGAGATTATTTTTCTTGATTTTAGGGTCCCACATTACAAGTTAGAGTTGTGGAGTGAATCTGTGGATTTTATTCACTATTCAGGGACTCCATGCACCTATTTTTTAGGTATTATGAGATAGTAGCACCCTCCTTGAGTGTTTTTAGGGATGTGCACCTCATGCATGTACATTCACTCAGTTGCATGTGACTTATTTCAGTTGGAACTAATGTTTAGGAAGTCACGATTCAATTAAACTCATCTGGGAGAGTGTGCATGGCTAATGCGGGGTCTCTAGATCTAGTTAAGCCTAACTAGTATCATCATGAATTGTATGAGCAGTTTGAATTTCCTTCATGACCTATTCAAATTGCTTCCATAACCTATTCTAATTTCCTTGATTATTTATACTTTCTACTTCATTCATTGAAGCTTAATGTAATACAAAATTCTCTCTTGTTATTGACTTCTCTCTTTTGTGTAATGATTAATGTTTAGCACATTTAGTACATGAATTTGTTAGATTGATGATCTATTTCACAGTATTGCTATGTTTCTTAGTATCTAGATCTACATGCTCAAATTCTACAAATTCAAAATTAATAAATAAACATACTACATTCATGAAACTCCCTCCTTCTTTACTTTCCCTCCCCATGAGAATCATATCATCTACCACCTCCATAATCTTACCTGCCAATACTCTAGATGGTCCTTCTCACCATGGCATGGGCCCTCTACTGTAACCTATCCATGGATCATTTATTAGGCGTCAAAATTTCACCGGTAAGTTTCCACAGCTTGGCCACATTCCCAACTTCCAACAAATGTGCGGCTCCATCGGAATCAAACAGAATATGAGCCTCATCAACTAACGAACATCCTGTTACCAATACCTTGATCTTGTCATTGGTATCATTATACCCCAGGAATCTCAAAACGTTGGCTTATATTCCTTATGTATGAACACTTAAGGCACCAACCCCAATCAATGGAAGTCCTTCTCCTAATGCTTCCCTCAAGGCGAGAATACCTCAAGTCATGGACTTCATGTAGAAGAGTTAAGACTATTGGCATAGATTTAATTATTGGGTTTGTCCCCCATCCCATAAGGTGTTTGTAGTATCAATTCTTATTCATGGTTATGCCCCACCACGATATCCTAGAATGATTAGCCTCTTTAGGCTCTTGAGTGGATCACCTTAAACAAACTTACACTCACTATAAATGAACAATGATTATTAGTTATTCCCTTAAGATAATAAGATATCATGAAATACATTAAGAATAATAAATCACAATAGCTTGTTATCACATGTGATCACAAAGAATTCCTTGTTTCAAGTTAACCTTTTTCAATAAAATGTATCATTAGCCATCATTATGGAATAATATGCCTCACAAGATAAGTTTTACTATCATGAAATATCAACATGAATTATCTAAGCATTCTACCAATTACCAAATCAAATGAGTTAACAACCCATGATATTCGAATGGAATAATCAAGAATCCCACTTATCCAATATGTCACGAAGGACCATCATGAATTAGCATCATATTATAAGGTATTGAATATCAACATAAAGTAACAACATATTAGAAGTTGTGTGTCATTAGTCACCAAATATCATGATGAGAAATGAAGTACCATACTAAGTATCAACATGAAATAATAAGTATTAAACTGAGTACCACATGCCATCCTTATGAAATACCCTCGTGAAATAAATAAACAAGTATCATCCTACCATCAATCATACCACAAAATCATTATGCAACATATAACTAAAAGTTGGCATTCACGTGTTATAATGTCTTCACAATATTTGTGCAACATATAACTAAAGTGTTTCTCCAAGTATCCATGATTATTTAATTTTACATCATAAAGAAGAGAGAAAAGATTAACCACCTTTGAATTGTTTTAACAATTTCCAACAAAAATCTATCACTCTTAACTATAACCTATGAAGTGCATATATAAACTTAGGTGATTAGTCATGAAGTTTCATAAAGCATAGTTAGAGTGTCATATTGACGTTGTTTCTATTATATATTACTCTATAAGCAATTTAAAAAATTCAAAGAAATTTGTCTACCAATTATACATTCTCGGAGATAACTTCTCTCGTTAACAACTAGGCACTTTTATGGTGTTGACTTAGTTGACGACACAAAACAATCTCAATCATAGTTTCATTCTCATTTTATTGTAGCAAGGTTTGGATTTTAAAAACCCCATTTCAATTAGTCTCACTCTGCGCACCACACCGCATGACCATAGTGGCATCTACGATGATGAAGACAATACATTTCATATGAATAAATAATTCAGTTTCCTATACCATTCCTCAACACTCCTCCCACAATTCCAATGTCACTGTTGACAAATGCATTAAAACAATTGCCAGTCCAACAAGCTTCAAGAGGTAGAGGTAGTGGAGGCATTCAAGCATATGCTTTCAGCTAAATATGAATCCATACCTGCTCTCATCACCTACAATCTTTTTTTAACTAGCCTAGTCCGACAGTATCAACATGAATCGACACTATATGTTTACAAAATTATGATTGAAATAGACATGGTTCCAAATTTGATAACTTGAACGTTATTATCAATTGTCACTATCAAACGTGTAGAACATATTATGCATTGAAAGTGTTTGAAGGAATGGAAGCGCATCGTTATGTTCCTTGTGTCATAACTTTCAATACCCTTGTCAAAGGGATTTGTAAGGTGGGAAGGATAGAGGACTCTCTCAAAAAATTTACCCAAATGGAGAGCAAATACGAGTTCCTAATCTTTTTACGTATAATTCCCTAATAAACAGGTTTTGCAAGATAGGTAAAATCTATTATGTGTTTGGGTTGTTGGTTGTTATACTACAAATGGGCCATGACTAGCATGACACAATCACTTTTAAAATTATCATGGATCATTTATTAAATGAGGGTAAGCTATGAGAGGCCAAGGAACTACTACATCAAATATTAAAATACATGTATAACACCAAGGCTAATGTTTTTGTTGTTTTGATCGATGGTATGCAAGAAAAAAACAAGTTGGAAGAGGATATGAATATCTTCTATGAGATTCCCGATAAAGCATATGTAACTTGATGTTGTTACATATATGTATCAACTCTAAAATAAAACATGTTGTAGTGCCCCTAGACTACTGTGGACATTGAGGGCACCTGCTAAGTGACCCAACTGTTTGAAACATTAATATAATAATCCTTTGATTTTATTTTGAGTATATTTATGATTACGATTGATTGATATATGTGCATTTGGGTAGTTATTGTGAATGGACAATTTCATGTTGTTTAACGATTAACTTTGATATGAAAACTGTACATATAAATGATGCTTAACGACTAGCTGTGCAATTGATTATGTGATTAGACGAAAGAGTAATGATTAAGTAAATTATCGATGCTTAATGAAGCAACAGATTTATAAACCAAATTGTGATTATTGAGGATAGTGATACTAATTTACATTTGTGAGAAATGTGTGTAGCGACAGGTGAAACGGTTCACCAACGGACATACAAAGGAATATAAAGGTTCGTAGAGTACGAGTAAATCACACACAGGGAGAGCAACGACGATGTCGACTTCCGATGGAATACCACGCTTGAGCAGATAAGCACTGATCCGCTTGCTCAAGAGGAAAGCGTGAGGGCGTACAAAGTGGGCCACGATGGAGCTGGTCACGTACGAGTTGGGGGGGCGCGCAGTGAGAACGGACTCACTCCTCAACGCCATTAGTCCCTAATAGCGTGTAGACGGAGGATGGAAGGTAACGGCTCCTGAAATCCCTACATGAAGTTCCCGCAAGTCAAAACGGAAGGATGATGGCAGAAGGACCCGACGGTGCGGTACCCTGCCGAGAACGGAAAGAGTGAATGCAAGGACCCAACGATGTGGTGCCTTGCCGAGGAATGGAAACTATGGATGACTGGACTCGACGGAGTGGTTCCATGTCAAAGAAATTAAATTAAGGAACAAGGAGGCCCAACGACGCGACACCGGGTCCCTAGTAAAAGTTGATTGCTAAACTTAACTACGTTGAAACGTATAATTTTGCACCTATAACTTTACTTAGAAATGCATTTGAGTACTTTAGGCATTTGCACATAAATGATTACTTTGGCATTTAAATAATATTAAGTGTTATTTAGGCATTGCACATGAAAGGATATTCCTGATTACTTAAAAATATTATAATTATTTATTTAGGAGCAAAATGGAATCCTAGGCATGGACACCTAGTCAACTCCACCTACACCACAAATCTAGGAGTTAAGTGAAATATCTAGGGGAAAAACATGAGCAAACTTAGGGATGTTGGTGCATCTCCTAGAGAAACTGACACTTGGATGGGTGAGTTGTTTTTCATTAAAGAATTAATTAAATAATTATTTATGCATGAAGCGACATGTGTCACAGGGGATTTTCCTTTAAAAGGGAGACTTTGGGGATGGGTAAAGCACCCAGACCCTGGATGACTATCGTAATATTGAGTTACCTCATGACTTGTTGCTATTAAGGGTTTGGCTGGAAATCTTGGTGGGGGGGGAATCCCAAACTGGGTTTCTTGATTTTTTTTTTTTGTGAGCTCTACGACCCAAAGCTCGGGGGAGGCCATGCGACTGAAAGCATGAGCCTATGGTTGGGTGGCGAAGCTAACGGTTGCTTCGCCAATGGTTAAACGAGCTTTGCTGGAGGGATCCTACGGAAGACAAAGGCGACAATGGACCAGCCGGATCGGGTTGACAGGTTAAGGTTTTGCTTATTTTTGTTAAGTTATTCACGCTTTTTATTTTATTTTTCCAATAACTATGATGGCTAATTTGTTTGTATGAAGTTGTTAAAGTTTCAGGTTCAGTTCAAGGGGACCCTAAAGGAGGGGTCCTACATTTGGTATCAGAGCCGGTCGAGCCTTGAGGGTGACCAACGGCAACGGCTGGATCATTGAATATCTGGCAGCAGCTGGATCAACCATCTGAACAGGTTACATTCATTTATTTACTAATTGCAATTATATAGTTTTGTTTACATTCTGAAGGAGTTTACATTTTATTAGAAAAATAACTTTCGATCTTCCCTCTGTCGATTGTGAATATATGGACAGTGCGATGTTGTTATGGTTCAAATTGTGAATAAAATTTATATTTTAAGAACAATAAGAATTGCGATCCGCCTGCCTCTGTCCCTTGCCTCTGTTCCTTTCGAACCCTGATACTGTAGTCTGATAAGATCCCTGTATAAATCATTGCTTAATTCAAGTATTGTCAAAAAGATCGATACTCTGCCTATATGTATTTGGGTGAAATCTGAACATGACCCGGACGTTTTCAAACGAATCGATAATCTCTTATATAATTTGACCTGGAGTACTAAATCACAGCACGATTCCCATATGAACTTCTCCTTCTTGATCGATTTGGGGAGCCACATCATATTTACTGAAATCTGTTACAACCCGATCACAGGTATTCACAATGTGTTATGACCGCCCGCCCGTGCTCCTCGTGGAACCCTTTCTTTTGTTTGATCTTTTTATTATTGTTTGGTTGATGCGTTGTGCTCTGTGACTCCTACCTTCGATAGAAGTAATAATTCAATCCGATCGTAAGACTCCTGCATACTCACATCAATCTCTGCCGATTAAAACATTAATATTTCAGATCGTAATTCTTGAGTAGATAATCTTCTCTGTCGGGTATCACGACTTCATCTTGGTAAATCTAGGTATTAATTTATGTCAAATGGAGAATGGTAGATCTGCTTATTTTCTTTAGGATGAATGGAAAACAATAGATAGTTACTAAATTGATGAGTGCTAAATTGAAATAGGTAGATCTCTGTCTATGGGAGGTATGCCGAATGGATATCGTGTATCTCTGCATATTTTGATTTTTGATGAATGGTAGCTCTGCCAGTCTGATTGCAAGTGTGTTTCCATTGTTCCTTTGCGGTTTAGTTATGGTCTGTGTATATATTTCTGCTTGTTGTGAGAAAACGAAGGATCCGCTCCATGTTTCGATTGTTCCCTTGCTGGTCTGATTATGATCTGTGTTTATATTTCCGGTTGGTATGATAAACGAAGAATTCGTTCCACTTGTTTTGCTGGATTTCAAACTGTGTAATTTATTAGATCTGGAATTTACAGTGATATTGGAAAAGCTTATGCCCTGTAAATTATTTAATTCTGAATATTGACTTTTTGTTTTCAAATAGTTCTATGTCACGTGACCTAACCCCGGAATTCTTCCATGTAAGATGCATGGTTGTGCCAAATGGCATTGGTGCCCTACTGGTGAGTCAGGAAGAGGAAACCCATCTCCCATTTAAGGAGTCCTCCTTACCTTTAACTCAATCCTACGGATTTTGTTCATTGATCTTGCAGTAAGTTTCAGAATTATACTGTCTCAGTATTTATTGCTGTGCCGATTTCCTCTTTTATTTAGCAGACCAGGACTAGTTCCCTTGTTATGCATTTATTTTCGTAATATCTGCTCGCGAGTTACCTTCTTTTGACTGTTGATAAATTCTGTGCCGCTGGATTCTGTGTCCTTGTTGGCTAATTGTTTTCTTTTAAAAAGAAAATGGTCAATCACAGTCACCGCTCCATCTATCTCAGATGGTTATGTAAATTTACGCCGTGTTTGATGAACACTACAGTTAATATTTTGTTGAGATTATGATCAATCAGAGTGGTGTTTCCATGACTGTCGATTCCGTTTTATTAGCCAGTATTATAGTAAAGTATTGTTTCGGTGTGCCGATCATGTCTATTGTGGAATAAAAAAAAAAAAACTTTAAATTCGCGTGACTATAGTATGAAGAATTGATATGGTGTAAAAATAATGACTCCCCACTGAAACTTGAGTTAACGGATCCGTATCCCTATGCCTTGGAATGGTTAAATCCTTTTAAATTAGGGTGTAAATGCTTAAGTTTAAAATGCATAATTCATGTTATAGTGGTGTGAATTTCAAAGCCCGAATTGTATGGTACAACGACATGTCATGTCGTGTATAGAGTAAATAATCTATCACATGGAGGAAGAGTAAATTGTTGACAGCGTGAATCTCAGATCTAGTTATAATATTTCCATTCCAATCGAGTTTGATCCGATTTTATATATCAAATATTGTATGGCTCGATTCAGCTATAAATCAATCTTTTAATTATTGACAGTATGGATCTCAGATCCAATTACAACATTGACATTTCGATTGAGTTTGATCCGATGGTATTAAAATCTTCTTATGGCTCGATCCCTTCCACCCAATGTTTCCAGATCTTCAAATCAAGTGCAATCGAGCTTGAAGTTTGTATTGATCCCTTTGATAATGCGTCAGGATTCGAGAAATGGGATTGTAAATCGAGATTTCCAACCTCTGTATGGATCCCACGACGGTTTTTTTTTTTAATTTCTTCTGCAGCTTCGTTTAAATCTAAACCAGGGTATCGTGTGGTATCTATCTCTGGGTTTTAGTGTTGTTCTAAAACCAGATCTCTGAATGTTTACCACAGATCTCTAAGTACCCATTTGATCAATTCTTGATACCAGCATTCTGATATGCACCACTCGTCTGGAGACTAGATCGACCCTTCCACTCGTGGCCTTTTTAAATTTCACCTGCGTTTCTGTCAAGAGACACTCTCCTCCACAATCGTATCACGACCTAACCTTGCTAATTCATTTGCTTGCACAAATCCTACCTGGATTTACATGAAGGTATGATTTTATAGCTACCGGACTCATTCCATTGGTGAATACCGATGCCCATTTAGCACCTCCTTATTTTTCTTAAAATTCTCTGTGGTTAATTTCGATCCCATGGCGCCTTCCAGGGTGGATTAATAGATGAAATTATTGTTATTTGAATCCAAGTTTAAATATCAACGCAGGGTGCGTTTCTAGATCCACATCAATCGTGACATGTAGTTTCCTGCATTTTGTTTCTCTGTACTTTATGCACATTAATTCCAGAACTGTTTTTAAGTTATGCAAAGGTCGATTTTGTGATTTCGAGCCTTTTGTCAAATTATGCTTTTATAAGTTGTTAGGATAGTGCTTTACGTTTCTTCTATGATTCCTTATTCGTTAGTTAAGATTCGTGAACTAAGAATTATGGTTCTCCTTCGACCTATTGATAATATGATTTCATTCAATCTCAGTATGGGAATACTATCATATGTTAGAAGATATTCACCTAGTGAGAGTTTACTTTACTTTTAACATTGTCAGAATTTTAATTTAAATAATTGCTTTCACATAAGGATTCAACTATCTTCATTTCTATGGTAACAGATTCCTCAAATGGACCTTCATATTTAAGTCAACATTGAATAAGGAGTTATGTTAGTAGGAAGTAATTAGGTATATTTCTAGTTTAGGTTGTCCGGGTTTCAAAAAAATGAAAAAAAGGGGCTAACTAGAGTTGTGAGTTGAATTGTTACCCATCAAATTGGAATGGTGGGATATAGTTTGAAATGGAGTTAAATTGTCTATGAGTATGATGAATTTTGAAAGGGCTAATATTAGGGAAATAAGATGATTATATGTATGTAGGATGGAAATTATTATTATGGTTGGGAATGTGGTTTCCATCATTTTTTTAAAATGAAATAATAGGTTAAATTGAAATTCAAGGCTTCTTTTTTTTTTTTTTTTTTAGTAAACATCTATTCAAGGAGATCAAGGGTATTAGCTTACTTTAGTATAGAGAAATGCTATATATAAAATAAAATAAAAATCTTATGACCTTTGAAGTCTCTACATAATTACTAATAAAAAATGTGTTATCATGAATTGATGGTGTTAATACATTAGATTTACCTATTGAAATAGGTTTCTTAACAATTGTATTAGTAAAACAAAACTGACATCACCATTACCCATATGTTTACGATAGATAGTGTGTAATTGTGTTAAGAAAGCAGGGTGAACAAAAAAAAGAAAAGAAAAAAAGAAAAGAAAAAAAGAAAAGGGGAATATAAATGAACTATTTAGGGATGGGATATCTATCTTAAGGATGTTTAGGTATGGTGTTGGACATGGTGGAAATGAACGAATATATGTGAAGATCTAGGGAAAGGTAGATGAAGGTACATCGTAACCCAACATAAATAATGTGTAAGATATAATAGAAGGTAAATAGTGGTTATAACATTCAATTAATTGGTTGCATATGATATTAATGCTTAGGACAATGGGCATGAGATGCCATACGAAGGATTTTAGATTGTTGAAGATGTTATAGCAATGAATAAATTACTTTAACAATAAATGTGAATTATTAGTACGATATGAAGATAACTCATGTTGAGTGCATTCTGAAATACCAATAAAGTTAAGTTGATTCAAGGCATAAGAAATTGGCATAACTTCTAGATAGGAAACTTAGGGTTGCAAACAGTGAGTCATTAGAGAACTACTCTGGGATTGCTACATTATATTCTTAGTTATGAAAGTTTATATTTATATGATGGTAGAAAATGAGAAATGAAATTTTATTATCAAATGTTGTACCATTGAACTCTTGACTCTAATAAAGGAAATTGCTGAATAGAGATTGTGTCAATAGCAAAAATTTGAAATTCAAGGAAAATGTACCCGGAAAAAGGAGCAAAAACCAAAGATATATATATATATATATATAGATATATATTTTAAATTTTTTTTTCTACATGGCCAAACCTTGACGAAAATACAACTAACATGAGATAGAACTCGATGAGATTAAGAAACACACTTAGTGCAACTTGATGAATTTTCCGAAGTGGTCCTATGACAAATGACAACAGAAAGGACGAAATGAGCTAAGGATATGATGAGCTCATTGATCAAGACATGATATTACTGAAGAAATGACTAGAAGTTAAAGTTTAAGATGTTTGACTAAGTTGTTAAGTTCCAACACAGAATTAGAGTAGTCTAATGGGAATCGGTTTCTGGACTATTTGGTAATCACTCTTGATTTGTTAAACCTATGATTATAACTTACCATCAGTATTTTACTAAATATGGTCTAATGTTTACCTTCTCGTCTTGGAGGAAAAGATAGCCTATGGATTTGAATTCTTGATCAGATGTGATACAAAAATAAAAAAATAAAAAAAAATGATTGGATAACTATTGGGTGGCTATTGACGCAATGCTGCTTGTAGGTAATTTGGACATTGTAGACCTTTGTGGATGACTAGAAGGTATAGAAAATATAATTTGATACTAACAATTATGAAGGAATTATTGGATCTGTATTACGCAAAGATACAATTAAGTCCCGAGGGTGTATTGGAACCATTCTAAGTGATATAGAAAACTAATGATTGAACCACTAGTGATTATGGCCATGATTGTTGGAGAAATATAGAAGAGAAGGACAAGAAGATGAGAATAGGGAATTAAAAGTTAAGCCTAGTGTCATAAGTACGAGAACAAAAATTTAAACTTCAGGACGAAGTTCTATACAAGAGGGGGTGTATGTAATGCCCCTAAAATGACTGTGGACTTTAAGGGAACCTGTCGAGTGACCCGGTGGAACAGACTTCAATAAAGTGTCCCTTCGAGTTAGGATGTGTCTTAATAAGGGAGAATCACCTGATGATGTGCATGACTATAGTTGATAAATGAATTAATGAATTAAATTATATGTGTGGAGTGGGATAATTGATTGATTAGTTCTTGCTTAAATGATTATCCTTGATTGATCAAGTCAAAGTACAGCAGGACAGTTACAGTCCTAGCTCTGTCACTTGGGAGGACGCAATTGAGATGCGTCATAGCTGTCCGCATTTATTCTGAACTTCGGGACGAAGTTCTAAATAAGTAGGGGTGTATGTAGTGCCCCTAGACGACTGTGGACATTGAGGGCACCTACTAAGTGACCCAACTGTTTGAAACATTAATATAATAATCCTTTGATTTTATTTTGAGTATATTTATGATTACGATTGATTGATATATGTGCATTTGGGTAGTTATTGTGAATGGACAATTTCATGTTGTTTAACGATTAACTTTGATATGAAAACTGTACATATGAATGATGCTTAACGACTAGCTGTGCAATTGATTATGTGATTAGACAAAAGAGTAATGATTAAGTAAATTATAGATGCTTAATGAAGCAACAGATTTATAAACCAAATTGTGATTATTGAGGACAGTGCTACTAATTTACCTTTGTGAGAAATGTGTGTAGCGACAGGTGAAACGTTTCACCAACGGACACACAAAGGAATATGAAGGGTCGTAGAGTACGAGTAAATCACACACAGGGAGAGCGACGACGATGTCGACTTCCGATGGAATACCATGCTTGAGCAGATAAGCACTGATCCGCTTGCTCAAGAGGAAAGCATGAGGGCGTATGAGGTGGGCCACGACGGAGCTGGTCACGTACGAGTTGGGGGGCGCGCAGTGAGAACGGAATCACTCCTCAACGCCATTAGTCCCTAATAGCGTGTAGACGGAGGATGGAAGGTAACGGCTCCTGAAATCCCTACATGAAGTTCCCGCAAGTCAAAACGGAAGGATGACGGTAGAAGGACCCGACGGTGCGGTACCCTGCCGAGAATGGAAAGAGTGAATGCAAGGACCCAACGATGTGGTGCCTTGCCGAGGAATGGAAACTATGGATGACTGAACTCAACGGAGTGGTTCCATGTCAGAGAAATTAAATTAAGGAACAAGGAGGCCCAACGGCGCGACACCGGGTCCCTAGTAAAAGTTGATTGCTAAACTTAACTACGTTGAAACGTATAATTTTGCACCTATAACTTTACTTAGAAATGCATTTGAGTACTTTAGGCATTTGCACATAAATGATTACTTTGGCATTTAAATAATATTAAGTGTTATTTAGGCATTGCACATGAAAGGATATTCCTGATTACTTAAAAATATTATAATTATTTATTTAGGAGCAAAATGGAATCCTAGGCATGGACACCTAGTCAACTCCACCTACACCACAAATCTAGGAGTTAAGTGAAATATCTAGGGGACAAACATGAGAAAACTTAGGGATGTTGGTGCATCTCCTAGAGAAACTGACACTTGGATGGGTGAGTTGTTTTTCATTAAAGAATTAATTAAATAATTATTTATGCATGAAGCGACATGTGTCACAGGGGATTTTCCTTTAAAAGGGAGACTTTGGGGATGGGTAAAGCACCCAGACCCTGGATGACTATCGTAATATTGAGTTACCTCATGACTTGCTGCTATTAAGGGTTTGGCTGGAAATCTTGGTGGGGGGGGGATCCCAAACTGGGTTTCTTGATTTTTTTTGTGTGTGTGAGCTCTACGACCCAAAGCTCGGGGGGAGGCCATGCGACTGAAAGCATGAGCCTATGGTTGGGTGGCGAAGCTAACGGTTTCTTCGCCAATGGTTAAACGAGCTTTGCTGGAGGGATCCTACGGAAGACGAAGGTGACAATGGACCAGCCGGATCGGGTTGACAGGTTAAGGTTTTGCTTATTTTTGTTAAGTTATTCACGCTTTTTATTTTATTTTTCCAATAACTATGATGGCTAATTTGTTTGTATGAAGTTGTTAAAGTTTCAGGTTCAGTTCAAGGGGACCCTAAAGGAGGGGTCCTACACATGTTCTCATGGATGCTAGCACAAATAAAACATGTAATGCATACAATATACGATCACTCCATTACTTGCTTTATATGGTTCTTCTTGTGTTGAAGCAGATCCCTATGAGTAGCCCTTGGAGAAGGATGCAAAGGTTAGGATCGAAGGAGGAACAACAAAAAAACTGAAAGTTCCTAGGGCTAAACTCAATATAGAGGAAAGATTGCTTTAAAAAAAATATTGGTAGCAAGTGGGTCAAAATTTGACAAAAAAACAAGTAAATGAAGAGGAAAAAAAACAGATTGAAATGGCATGAGATAGTTTATTAATAATTTTTGTTTATACATTCCATCACCATTAGATAATAAAGTGCACAAGCACCGAAATGAGGTAGATGGATCTAACATGCATATGATTTATTGCCTAATTCTAACAGAAATAGGGGTGTGGCCTAAGAAAGGCACTTCCTCTACAACAAAATATCTAGGTTCAAACCCAAACACCCTTAGTAATATTTTATTTGTTTAATAATTTAGATATTAAGGTGGTTGTGGCCCTTAAGGATCCATAGCATTCGAACCTTATCTATGATACTAAATGTAACAATCCCATTTTATTAAGCATATTTTAAAACTGATTGGATAACAAATTTCTTGAGAAGTTTCTTAGAAAATAGCTAATGTATCAAGTGTGAATTCATCAATCCAATACCATCAAATAAATAGCATAAATTAAGAATTGTAATCCAAAGAGAAGAATCTCTACTTACTTGATCGATGACTAGCTTAACCAATTTTCCATGCAAACCTTGTCCTCCTTGTGTGACCGACTCCTCTATTCGCAACAATAGTTGGGGTCACAACTCTCCACCTAACCAACCTCCAATAGAAGCTAAGGCCATTGAGACCTCAAACATTAACCCTATTCCATACATGTAAGAAATTAACTCTTTTCTCTATCCACCTCTATTCCACCCTCTCCTCCTCCATAGCCTCCCTCTTAAATAGGTGTACACACAATAAAAAACAAAAAACCAAGCAGCAAACATAAAATCAACCAGCCAGACTAGAGCCCCTACCTCTTGGTCTTGCCCCCCTTTTATCACTTAATTTCAAATTTCACTCAATTTCTTAATTTTGCATGGATGACACACTTTTCACCCATGAGCCTAAATTAAATTACAAAAGCATATTTTCCTTTTTATTTATATTTATTACTGGAATTATTACTACTGCCATATGCTATTATACTTATACCAATGTCTAAAGTTGGGGTGTTACAATTTGACAACGATAAAAAAAGGGAAAGAGCATCTCAAAGAAGATGATGCGGTGATCAATACCAAGCCTAAACCTATTGCACAAGAAGTCCAAATCTCTATTTATGTTTCTTTGACTAATGAGCTAAACAATATTAAGGTTCCCATCTAGTTTCCTGAGCTTGCCAAGATATCTACCTTCAAAGGGGAATTGGGTAATTTTATGGAAAATTCATCTCCTATAATCCAATCAGATACAAGAATACTTTAGGATGATTACTCTCTAGTGATGGTTGGTCCACAATTAGAAGATAAACAAGATGCTACTCCTTTCTATATCAAATTACTATTCATGATCACTTATTGCATAATTGTATGTCAGATGCTAGTGCTTCTCATAAGCTCATGCAAAAGGCTTTCATGGAGAAGGTTGGGATTGATATTCATATTACATGTCCATAAAAATATTTGTACTCTTTTGATTCCAAAATAATTAGGTGCATGGGAGTGATTAAAGATCTAGTTATGACCCTAGCTCAAATCCCAGTGAAGAATATTATGGTGGATGTAGTGGTGGTTGGTGTTCCTATAAGCTATGGACTGTAGTTGTATAGGTCCTGGGGAGCAAAGTTAGGTGGAATTTTACAGTTTGATATGTCTTATGCAACTATTCTAGTTTGTGGAGTCTAAACTTGAAGATTGTACCATGAATCAAATTTTCCTATAATATAAGTGATTCAACTAATTCTCAAAATCAACTAGGGTATGTTGTTGATAAGGATTATGAATCATGTCCCATTGAAGGCCTGAGCCAAGGTGAGTTAGAGGCCAATCAAGGTATCGAACAAAAGATTTGCAAACTTTATTTTGCTGGCACTCATTCTCAAGATGGTTAAGGACCAAGTGTTTTCTTTGTTTGTCAACATGAAAACCTTTTCTTGGTCTTTTAAATTGAATTTCGAGACAACTAACAATGTGGTTGAATATAAAGCTTTGATATTAGTTTTGGAAACTTCAATGAGAATAAATATTCAAAATATTGCAATATTTGGTGATTTATAATTGGTGATCAATCAAATTAAGAACTGGAGTCAAAACAAACTTCCGAGATTTAGGGATTATAGGAATCATGTTTGGGATTTAATTGGAAATTTCTTTTCTATTGCAAAGTTTTAATTTTTTCTAAGGGAATTGAATCAATAGGGTGATTCTTTAGATTCTACAACCATTGAATTTAAGCTTACAAACTCCCCAAAGCTGAACTATAAGATAGAAGTGCTTCATTGACCTTCCATTCCAAACAACATCAAACATTGGAAGTGTTTGAGGATAATCAATAAATTGAGATATTTCTTGAGCTTACCGATGAATTTATTGCCTTAAATATAAATGAAGATGAAGACACCTCAGATGATTATTCTATAGGTCAAAGGGTTCATGACCATAAATTTCAAAACTGGCTTAGAGGCCACCAGGGTGTTCAACTTAAAAACAATTATATTACATGAGGTCTTATCCCAGTTGAAAAATTGTTTGATCAAAAGGATGCAACCATAAATCTTGTTTTCAGACCTCAAGACAAAGAGATTGAAGAAGTAAATCTTGGAACTTCCAAACATCCAAAAATGATAAAAATGTCTAAATCCATCCCTGCTCAGTTCAAGTAGGAGTATATTGATTTGTTAAAAAATTATATGGATATTTTCACTTGGAGCTATAAAGATTTAAAACTTATGACACACTAATTATTGAGCATCGCATTCCATTTAAAGGATGAGTAAAACCATTCTGACAAAAAATGAGACAAGTCCATCCATTACTTCTTCCCATGTTTGATAAAGATATAAAGAAGTTTCTAGATTCCATTATCATTAGTCCATCGAGGCATTATGAGTGGGTGGAAAATTTGGTTCCAGTGAGGAATAAGAATGGTAAAATCTGCATGTGTGTAGACTTTCAGAAAATCAATAGAGTATCATTGAAACACAACTATCTATTACCAAAGATGGATCATATCTTGCAGAAGGTGATTGGTGCCAATATAATTTCTATAATGGTGGACATATTTTCAAGATACAATCAGGTTGTTATACATAAAGATGATGGACATAAGACAAACTTCACTATCGCTTGGGGAAATTTCATGTACGATAAAATTCCCATTTGCTTGATGAATGTTGGGGCCACATTTTAGAGGATAATTGATATTTCATTTTATAATGAAAAATATAGATTCATAGTTATATACATGGGTGATATGATAGTTTATTCAAGACCTGATAAGGAACACCTATAGAAATTGCAATAGGTCTTTGCAAAATGTCGCGGGTATTGCCTATCACTAAATATAAAGAAATCCTTTTTTTCCATGACTCCAGAAAAATGCTTCGGGCATATTATCTCAAAGGAAGGAGTTTGCATTGAGAAAATTGCTTCGGACATATTATCTCAAAGGAAGGAGTTTGTATTGATCCTCAAAGAGTTGAATCTATTCAAGGAATTTATTTTCCAAAACACAAAAAAGAAGTCTAATAATTTCTTGGGAAGACTAATTTTCTCAGAAGATTTATCCCAAGCTTTGTTGAAATTTTAAAGGACATTACTAGCATGTTAAAGAAAGGAAGTGAAATAAAGTGGACAGAAGAATCTAAAGATTCATTTTTTAAGATAAATAAATCTTTGGTAGAAGCTGTGGTATTGGCTGTAAGCCCTGATTACAGTAAGGATTTTATGGTTTTCTTCAAAACATACCATGGAATCAAATCTACTATAGAAGAATGAAGATGGATATGAAAAGCCTCTCACCTTTTCAATAGAGCTTTGTGTGATGTTGAATTAAAGTATAATATCATGGAAAAATAAGCTTTCGCCTTGGTTAAGTCTCTTAAAGAATTTTTAGATTATGTTTTGCATTCTAGAATAAAGTCATTTGTTCTTAATATGGTTACCAAGGATATACTTGCACAACAAGATTTTGAGGGAAGAAGAGCAAAATGGACTGCACAGATTTAGGAATATGATCTTGAATTAAAACCTACAAATCTTATTAAAGGTCAAGGCTTAGCTAAATTAATAGCTGAATCGAATTGCAAAGCACTTGGATTTAATGTTCTTGTTGAGACATATTTTTGGGAAAGTGAAGAAGCTTAGTCTAATCCGAAAATCTATACAATATGTCCTTCGAAGTGAATGAAAAGTTTCATAATTCCAATTGGTATGCTAATATTGTATTTTACCTGAAGTATCTTCAAATTATGCCCTCCTAACCTAGATAAGTCAAAATCACGAGCGTTAAAGTTGAAGTCTATTAAGTATTGCATAATCAAGGAAAACTTATTTTAAAGGAACTAGTTGGAATCTTCTCACTTACGTGATAGAGTAAGAAACACATTGCTTGATAACTTAGTTTCACCAAGGTTTTTGTGGAGGACACTACACTCGGAGGGATATTGCTTATAAAATTTTGAAGGGAGGTTTCTACAAGTCAATATTTTTATCCAAGTTTAACAAGAAGGTCAAGACTATATGGAACCTTAATTATTTTCTGGAAAACAAATATTCGCCTCATTACCTCTCAATCCTATTAAGGTTCAAGCTCCTTTCAAGAAACATGATCTTGATTTTATTGGTGAAGTCCACCCTCCTTGTAGTGGGAAAAATAAGTGGATTCTAATTGCCACATCAAACTTTTCAACCATTTCATAGGGGTTACCTAAGAGGAGGGGTAAAAAAATTCACAATAAATGGGAACCGTCATAAGAATAAACCCAACCATTTAAATAACAAATCAGGCTTCCCCACAACAAGAAATTGAAAATGTAAGGGATATGAACATAAAACTTGAAAATAACAAAAGAAAATAAAGGAAGAAGATGGTTGCTAATAGAAGCCATGATCCAAAGAAGATTCCATACTTTGGTTGCAATAAAATAAGCTAGAAGCAAGACACAAACCTCTTTAAACAATGAAAACTAAATTCACTAAATTTTTTATAACAAGAATAAGAAATTCATAAGAGGAGATTACTTCCATAGATTGAGAAGTTATCATTCAAAAGTAAGCCCACATTTAACCCTAGGTTGGAGAGGAGAAGAAAAAATGCTAAAAGGGAATGAAAGATTTATGGAAAGAAGAGCGTTTTCATTGAGAAATAGAGTATTTTTTTATGAAATTAAAAAGGGAGGATGTTTTTTATAACCAAAACTTATTTAATTATATTAACAAAATGCTCTAGCTGTATTGTTAATTTTGTAGATACAGTGTTTAACAGAGTTGTGGAAGCCAAAGGAGATCTAATCTTTAGAATGCTTGTAGGGTACCAAAAATTATCCTTCGTAGATTATTTCCCAGTTGTTCTATAAGTATAAATTCGAGAAAAGACACCTAAGAAAAAATGGAATTGACAATACATGTCAAACGTTTTAAGGAGGATTATTTTTACTATTGTCATTTTTTTATTCAGAGGTTTTGCTTGAGGATGTTGTTGGTCCAACTCCATGTCTTCTTGCACCTGGAGGATTGTCCCTTCTTCCTTGTTGGAACTAAGATAATACCTTGTAAAAGAACATGGGTTGGATTTTGATGACTGACATTCCATGTTTATGTTACTTATCATATTTTTGGCAGTCATAGTCTCTATTTCAACCATTAGGATTTGCCTTCTTTGCTGCAACTGCATCTCCATTATTAAGGCTCCTTGAGAAGAGAAAATATGCTCATTGCCTCAAAGTCTACTAATAATGCTTATTATAAAGGTCTTCATTTCATTTAAGATTTATGCATGTAGATGAAGGGTTCGCCACAGTTCCCTAGTGTCACCTAGAGCAAGTTATCATTTCTATAGTACCATTTACTAAGGGATGGAAATAAGAGTTGATTAGGAGAGCCTCCTCTAGCAATCCCTCGAAATGACTCAACTTACCCAGAAATGTGCTCCAATGAAAAAAAAATTCACCTATGATTGAATGCACATGGAATCAAAATACTTCTAGAAAAAACCTAGTGTAAACCATGACAAGCGAGAGTCTAGCCTCCTCTAGAGTGACTAGGTACTACCATCCCCAAATTAAGAGAGAAATTGATGAGTTCACCCACAAGCTACTAGAATCACAAATAGAGAACATTACATGGATTACCTATAAGTCATATGCTTCCCACAATAATTTAAGCTTTCCCTCCATATCATGGAGAAGGTTTCTACATGGTTCCAAATATTGTGAGCTTTGAAATCCCTCAACCTCCCTATCAATATCCATAATATCGATTGTGTGGGATGAATTCCAAATGCCGAGAAGTTATTTGAGTTGGGACTTCGCTCATTTACTTGGTAGATGTTGTGACCAGTGTTTGAATTCAAGGAATGCATAAAAATTAGGGTATGTGGCATAATGAGAGAACCCCTCCTTTTTTAAGAAAACCTTAGCAAATTTTGGTTGCATTGTTATCCCGTAGATCGATGGATTTGTCGTTAGCCCAGATGACTTGGTGAAATTGTATCTTGTAAAAACAATCCTTGACCTTGTGGATTTCGGTAAAGATGTTTGCAAGCTTGATATCCTTTGGAGGCATGCTAGTGATGGCCATTTTGATTATTAGAGAGGAGTCTCCAATCACAATGAGCGGTGTTATGTCGAGAGATTGTGCTATTGTGAGGCCTCTTAGGAGAGAAAGAGATTCCACTTGGTTGTTAGAGGATATTCCTAATCCCCACTCATAGTGCATTATCATAGTTCATATAGTACCAATTAATATCCCCCCCCCACCCACCACCATAGGATTTCTCTTCGCTACCCTATCGAAAAATAAAAGATGTAAAATTTGATTCGTTTGCCAATATTTAAATTCTTCCTCTTGTAAACAAATATGCCAGGATTTTTGGTTGAGTTTCTCGTGTATTGTTTTGAAGTGTTGACCTCTAAAAGGAATGATATTTTGTAGCCATTGGTTTTATTTCCATTCAAGGTTTTGAAAGTTGTGTCCTTTCATTCCTTTATCCCTAGTCTTTATATCATCGAACTTTTAGCTTTGCTGCTATAACTATTGGATCCTCAATAATCTGTTGAAAAATTGCTTTGTTGCGAGCAAGCTAGACCTTGCATCATAGGAATTTAGGCAGAGATACCCAATCTATTTTAAGGATAGGTTTGTTGGAAAAGGAGACTTTGTATTGGCTGCTCAACTTGGAAACCGTATCCTTCTAGGTGGCTAGTATTTCTACTCGATGTCATAGTTCAGTGAAGACCCATCCCCAAACTGTTTTGGTGAATTTGTAGTAAAAAACTAAATGCTTGTGATTTTCCTCTTTGTGGTGGCATAAGGTGGACTTGGAGGGTCCCAAGATACCTCTTTGAGGAGATTTGCATATGTTAATAGTTTTTGTTGCACCATGACCCAAATAACGGTGTTGATCTTCCGGAGATTATCATCATTTCATGCATATTTGCATACACTAGCCTGGGGGGGGGAGTGGTTTGAAAACTTATGCTTCAAATAATTTTTTCACTATGTATCCAGATTGTCCCCAACAACTTTCATGCTCGATATTGGAGTCACTGGGGACGAAACCTAAGAGAGAACTTAAGAAGTTGACATCTAGATCAAACAAGGTGCAGGGAGGATTAGGATACATCCACTCCGCTATGATTTGTCCTCTTCTCACTTGGATATGTCTCAAAGTGTAAGTAAATTATGACTGTCCATCATGCTCCGAAGTGGTTGAAACTTGTAGTCGTCTCCCAAAGGTGGGTTCCCCATGATGTTTTCCTGCCAGATCCATTCCATGGTATCGAAGCAACCTGATCTTTCATGATAGGGGCTACATGTCTAAGCATATTCCATATGTGCGATCCTTTACCCTCAAGAAAATGTTGATCTAGGCTATGTTTTCAGTCTCTTTGGATATATTTTTTACAAATTGACTCCTTCCATCCTTCCATGATGTCAATGATCAACCTCCAACCCAGTTTGGCCTCGAGCACTTTTTTCATTATTTTTGGATATTTTATTCCTAATCCATATTTGTCTTTTGGGAAGTGAACCTGATTCTGGCTTACCAGTTGAATTTTTTTTCATTGGTTTTTTACCCCGCCATAGGAAATTTCAAATGTGTTTGGCGATGGTTTACGTGACTCCTTTGGGTGATAGAATTGATATATGGGGAAGGAAGAAAGAACATATTTTACAAAGAAAATTCTCCCAATAGGGTTGAGCCATTGGGATCGCCAAGATTGAAATTTATTTTTGACTTTTCTGATAATCCCTTGCCATGCTACAGAGGTAAGACAACTTAGAGAAATTGGCATTCCTAAGTAATTAAAGGAGATCCAAACAAATGCACTCGAGAACTGGAGGATTCTACTTATTGCTTGGATAATTGTTGGAGTCACTTTCCAACAGTATATTTGGATTTTACCATTGTTTACTACCCGACTCGAGGCGTTTAGAAATATATCCAATATTTACTTATATTTCCTTGATATTACTGTTGAGTCTCCTCTTAGTAGCGAGGTATCATCCGTGAATTGGGAGTGGTTGATGGACCTCACACCTTTGGTTGTTATGAATCTTAGTAGACTTTCGTCCACATTTTTCAACTTCTTATTTATGACTGAGGGTATCTTCCATTATGATATAAAGCAATGGAGAGAGGGGACAAACTATGACAAAGTCCTTTGTTGATTTTTAAAAAAATGGTAGGCCTCCCATTGATGTGAGGGTCTATGTAAGGGGATCTCTTATTCAAGTTTCGATCCATTGCACAAAATCCTTGTCAATCCCAAATTTTAGAAGAACATCATAGAGGAGGGAATGCCTTGCTTGGTCAAAAGTGTTGGTTATATCCAATTTGACGAGAATGCACTTGTCCTTTCTTAGTTTTTTTGAATAAATGGCTTCTTGGACCAATACAATATTATCAAGAATCTGTTTGTCCCCCCTAGTTTTTAGATATGATTTGCAGTAGAATCTTTTTCAACCTATTAGCAATGATTTTGGTGACAATTTTGTAGGAGGAATTACATAAGGAAATTGGACGGCAGTAGTTGAATGTAGAAGGGCATGAGCAATTAGAATGCCTCCATGGCCTATTCAAATTTCCTTAACCATTTATATTTTCTACTTCATTAATTGAAGCTTCATGTAATACAACATTCTCTTTTGTTATTGACTTCTCTCTTTTGTGTAATGATTAATTTTTAGCACATTTAATGCATGATTTTTTTAGATTGTTGATCTCCTTCACAGTATTTCTATGTTGCTTAGGATCTAGATCTACATTCCCAAATTCTACATGGTATCAGAGTTGGAGGGGTGCTAAACAAGGTTGTAGACTAGTTTTTACAAGGATCCAGTCTTATTGAAGGTTGGAGGCCCTAAAAAATTCACAACATATTCCCTATGAGGACATATTCAAATCCATTGATAGGTTGAACGCGGCCCCAAAAGCTTCGCAACATATGGCCTATGATGACATATTCACATTCATTGAACCTTGCACAAACACTACCACAATAGGACATGCACTAGCTCTGATCCACCTATTAGCTGAGGAAGACCCTTTTACAGGCCTAGAATAAGAGGTGATCAACAATTGTTTACTATCAATCAGAGAGCTTGTCCCAAATCAGGTTCTCATTGAAGAAGACCTCCAGAGTGTCTATTCATACTCAAGATATACGAAAGAACTTGTCCCAAATTAGGTTCTGATTAAGAAAGAACTCTAGAATGTATCTTCGCACTAAGGATATACAAGAGAAATTGTCCCAAATCAAGTTCTCATTGAATAAGACCTCCAGAATGTGTCTTCATACTCTATATCTACAATTTTTTCTCCTACAATTAACCAAATTTTGTACAAAAGCTTCAGGGGGTTACATCAATTTGAAGTAAGGAGGCATCAAGAACCATCATTCAAGCACTTCAAAGTGTTTGGATCTTGTGAATGGAATCACATGCACTTCAAGAGAAGGAGGAGTTCACAAACGTTTACAGTGATATTCGCAAAGCCCTTCATTAAGAATTCACCAAGCTACAAATTGCCTTGAAATTAAAGGATCTTTCTGAGCAGGTTCTTTAGCCTTCTCAATTACATTCTCATTTTGAGGGGGATTTTTTCACATGTGGTTTTCCCTCTTTCCTCATTTATTAAGGATTTTTTTTGTACATCAGTATCTAATATGGCTGCAAATTGTTGGGACCCATTTTTCTTTTGCATTCATTTCACCGAGTTTCGATTATGGGGTGTGTTAGAGCATAATAACCCTATCCATAGATTCATTATACTACCTAGGGGCTTAGGATATGATCTCATGAGTCTACTAGGACAAATCCCATTCAATTTGGCTCCCTGAGTCAACTTGGATCTTCCTACTAAGCTCTAGGGTCCTAAAACATCCTTGTCTACCTTCTTTTGAACTCCTGAAATCTATTTTGGCATATGAGGGAGAATTCCTTCAATTAGGGGTTATTATCTATCATGAGACAATAATGCCCTCCTTGAGTGTTTTTAGGGATGTGCACCTCATGCATGTGCATTTCTCAGTTGCATGTGACATCTTTCTTTTGGAACTAGTGTTTAGGAAGTCATGATTATGTTAAACTTGTCTTGGAGAGCGTGCATGGATAACTAAGGGTCTCTAGATCTAGTTAAGCCTTAGCATCTCACGCATTGCATGAGAAATTGGAATCGCCTCCACAACCTATTCAAATTTTCTTTCCTATTTATACTTTCTACTTTATTCGTTGAAGCTTAATATAATAGAACATTCTCTCTTGTTATTGACTTCTCTCTTTTGTGTAATGATTAATGTTTAGAACATTTATTGCATGAATTTGTTAAAATGTTGATCTCTTTCATAGTATTGCTATGTTGCTTAGTATTTAGATCTACATGCTCAAATTCTATATGGTATCAGAGCTGTAGGGGTGCTAAACAAGTTGGTATACTAGTTTTTATAGGGATCCAATCTTATTGAAGGTTGAAGGAGGCCCCAAAAGCTTCACAACATATGGCCTATGAGGACATATTCAAATTCATTGATAGGATAAAAAAGACCCTAGAATCTTCACAACATATGGCCTACGAGGAATATTCACATTCATTGAACCTTGCATAAACCCTATCACAATGGGACATGCACCAGTTCTAATCCACCACTCAACTGAGGTGGACCCTTTTACAATCCCAAAAGAAGAGGTGAGCAACATTTTTTTACTATCCATTGGAGAACTTGTCCCAAATTAGGTTCTCATTGAAGAAGAACTACATAATGTCTTTTCATACTCATGATCTATGAAAGAAATTGTCCCAAATCAAGTTCTCATTGAAGAAGACCTCTAAAATGTCTCTTCATACTCAAGATCTACGATAGAACTTGTCCCAAATCAAGTTCTCATTGAAGAATACCTCCAGAATGTCTCTTCATACTCAGGATCTATGAGAGAACTTGTCCCAAATCAGGCTCTCATTGAAGAAGACCTCTAGAATTCTCTTCATACTCCATATATACAACTTTTTCTCCTACAATTCACCAAGTTTTGCACAAAATATCCAAGGGGTTTCCTCCATTCAATGTAAGGAGTGGTTAAGAACCATCATTCAAGCACTTAAAATTGTTTGGATCTTGTGAATGGGATCACACACTTCAAGATAAGGAGGGGTTCACAAAAGTTTGTAGGGATTTTTGCAAAGCCTTTCAACGAGAAGCAGTTCAACAAGCTACAAATTGCTTTGAAATTAAAGGCTCCTTCTGAGAAAGCTCTTTATCCTTCTAATTTACAATCTCGTTTTGTCGAGGTGTGGGTTTCCCATGTGGTTTTCCCACTTTCCTCAATTATTAAGGAGAATTTTATGTACATGGGTACCTAATATGGTTGCAAATTGTCGAGGTCCAGTTTTCATTTGCATTTATTTCACCCAGTTCGTATTATGGGGGGTGTTAGAGCATAATAACCCTATCCATAGCTTCATTTTCCTACTTAGGGAATACGGCTATGATCTCATGAGTATAGTGGGCCAAATCCCATTTAATTTGGCCGTTTGAGTCAACTCAAATCTTCCTACTAATCTCTAGGGTCCTAAAACATCCATATCTTCCTTTTTTGAACTCCTGAAGTCTAATTTGGCATATGAGGGAGAAACCATTCAAGTAGGGTTTATTTTCCTTGGTGTTAGGGTCCCACATTTCAATTTAGAATTTTGGAGTGAATATGGGGAGTTTATTCCATTGTCAAGGGACTCCATGCTAGGGAAAATTTTAGGGGCGAAATTATAGGGGTCATAGAAAAATGGTGGGCAAATTTTTAATATGAAAATGGTGTATTAAAATTTAATAAATTAATCAAATCTTTATTAAACCCATAAGGGTGAGAAATCAAATCGCCATGCCCGCGAGAGGGGGAAAAATAAATTTAGCTCTGTCAAATACAACGAAAATCTTGAGTTCGCCCTTGAATTTCCGATAATGGAGGCCAAGAGGAGTTGTTTCGCCTCGATTTTCCATTATTAGAGGTCAATAACAGTTATTTCGCCCCCGATTTATGGACCCTAGAGTGAAGAGCAATTAGTTCGCCCTCGATTTGAGGTTATGGAGCAATTATTTCTCCACGATATGGAGCAGATTTGAATTTTCCCTAAACTTCACATTTATACCTTATTTGGAAGAATCACCTATCGATTTTCATTAGTGGAGGTTTCAATGATGATTTTGATCTCCATATTTCATGGTAAATGAGGAATTCAACAGTTTCAGCTCCCAAATTTATTAGATGAAATGTTTTTAATTACAAAATGATCCATATTTCAGATAAAAAACATGGAATGATATAGTACAATGAAAACTGGGGACAATTTTGTCCCTAATAATGCCACAAGAGTCACTAATTCACCCCATAAAAACCCACATGAAGGATCATAAGGTCTTTGCATGAAGCTTAATTTCAATTACAGTTTGATAGTTGCTGAGTGGAAAGAAATTTGACAGTGGTTGAGTGGAAAATATCTTCATTTTTTCAAGGTTTCTTGGGGTCTCCAGTCTTTACAGAGGTTAGTTTTTCCTTTTTAGTTATATCTCCTCTAGTTGAAACTTATTGTGTTTGTTATGGGCGGATAATTTTAAAGTATGCACTTTGTAGATATTGAAGTAGTTGGTTTTCCTTTTCAAGCTACTCAAAAAATAAGATATTGCAGCTCTAATATTTATGTCACGTCCCTTTAATGTCTGATGAAGATATTTAATATGGGCTTGATAATGGTTACTGATACGATTTTACAAATATCTAAGCTTAATATAGTTTGGGTTGAATATTTGAGTATGTCATGGTCTAAACTTTTTTTTGAGGCAAGGGCACATTCTCAACTTGGCTGATCATTTTATTAGATTCTAAATTTTTTTATTTTGCAGCCACTTTCACAAGTCAAATAAACTGTTCGACAAATTATTTTACATGTTTATTTCTCTATCTTCCATCAAATATCCTAATCTAATAAGTTGGAAATCATGAAAATCTAATTTGCCTTCACTTTTTACATCACCGATTTAGGCCTCCCATATTATAGATTAGGTGTATAATTTTAGAAAATTGATAGTTAAGTTTGTGTCACAAGCTAAGTATGCTTGTTGGAGAGGTTTTGTATGGAAAAATGCAAGGGATATTCTACATTTATGGAGGTTGAGTTTAAGTTATCAATTAACAATAAGTCACTTCCTCTATTGTTATCAAAGTCTATCCAGAGAGTGCTTCTTTCCTCTTCCATAGTTCCAACACCTTGATGAGTTTGATACTAGTCTTCTGGTAAGATTAATTCCTTCTCAAGGGTTCAGATTCTTAAGTATTTCTACCTTGATTCTTCACTCCTTTTCATTTTTTATTATATAATATTGCATGTTATGGTTCTATATCCTTTCTGGTATAGTACTAGAGTGTATATCCATCAAAAATCTATTGTTGCAATTAGAACTGCAACAATAGTAAAAAATTTGACTGTATTGTTGGTTCCCTATGACTTAAAATCATTTGTTTCATTTACAATTCCAGTATCTAGTCTCTGTTTTTTTCAATCTACATGAGTTGTGTATGCACATCATCCTTTATGTCACTAACAATTATTTTTATCTCTCTTCCTTCTTTAGATTGTCTTATATGTTTTCCATTTTCAGCACCAGCTTCTTTCAATGCACTCTTGATTTTTTATGCAATTTCCATAAAATGTGATTTTTATGCTACATCAAGTGTTGTTTCTTGTTTCTTTCAACTTATTCAGATCATTCAGATAATTGTACTTGTATTACAACAAATCTATCACTATCTTAACAAAGAAAGAGTAACTTAGTACCGGTAGTCCATGAACACAGGGGCTTCTCTCCATAAACCGCTATCATAGGACGTTCATTCGTGGTATATGAAACAATACCCCTAATTTCACTAAATATTGGAAAATACCTTCCAAAATCATTTTTTTAAACCCCCTACCAATATGCCTTCCCAATTTAAAAAACCCCTATTTTCACTAGATATTGTATGTATCAATTTTTTCATTAAAATTTTTTATACCCCTTTATATTTCTACCTAGTATATTGATATGATACCCCTCTTATGACCCCACATGCATTCTACAATGCAACTTGCTTCTTTCGATGTATATTGTGGATGCACATTACTTCACCCACAATGCAATTACTCAACCACATATCATTATGATTTGCAACACCTTATGGTCTAATGAAGAGATAGGAGATCACTTCTTGTATGTCACTAGAGCCAACGTACATAGTACAACATTTAGATTGCATGTTGCAGTTCCCCAATTGCTGACTAAGCCTGTTGTGGGCTAGGTATCCAAGCCCCCAGGGCCTATAACAAGCTCTAAGAGGATGAATAAACCTCCAAAGTCCTATAATAGGAACGAGTGGTTGGCTATTCAAGTCCCCAAGACCTATCGAGGGCCTATAACATGCCCTGGAGGCTTAGAGCCTCCCAAGGCTATTGGTAACAACTGGCTGAGTGCTATTGGTAACAATTGCCTGTCAATGACCACTGTCTCTCGACTATGATCGAATGGCAACCCACTTCACCATGAAACCCCTGGCCTCAAGCATGCCTCAAGACGCAATTTCCCTACGTACTGGTAAGCCCGAGCCTTCCCTCAACCTGATTTCTCATCCGGCCGTGATCCCGCCATCTCCTTTTGGCAGATATTTGTCAGCCCTCCCATATAAAAAAGACCCCAAAGTTATTTTGTATTGTTACATTAAATAAAAAAAACCTTTTCCCCTTAATATATAAGCAATATATATTTTAGGTTTTCATGAATATTTAATACCGCAATATGAATAAACGTGATATTATATTGCCTTCTAGTAAAGCCCCCGTGTCCATGAACAAGAAAAAATACTTTAACCTAATGGAAAATCCATGCCAACAAAAATCAAGCTAGAAAATATGTTGGGGTTTCATTTATGAAGTGATTCCTATGTCCACATCTTGGCACCACTTTGTGTAACAATATTCTTACATTGATCTTATAATAAAATAGGTCCATCTCAACTCTGGATCTATTAAGCACTAAGAGGGATCAAATATCAAGGTGCCTACCTCTAGGTAGAAAATAGTTAGCCTCTTTTTAGCATTACACACACATGAAGACATACAGAAAAAACACACTTGAAGACATACACTAATACACGAAATAATGAAGATACTTCCCCCAAACTTGGGATGTAGAGTGCATGTCTTCTCTAGGTGCAATTTAAAGAAATGAAAAGGTGGTACTGAAACATAGCAATCACCAAATTGTATAATGAAATGTGCGTAACGAACATTTATCTGCAAATAAACACACCCATTGTAGTTTGTTTGTGTGTGTGTGTGTGTTATTGCGATGAGGCTATATTATGCAAAGGTGGCACTATCGAATTGTATAATGACATATGAAAAAGAAAGCTTCATATGAAAATCAAATCATCCATTGTATGTGTGTGTAAACAAAGGATGACTATAGAGAAGGAAAATCATAAAGTAATAGTAGCATAAGTAAACAATGGTGAGGATTCTAGGAGAAGATCCTACTTGGAAAGTACCGAACTTAGCATTGTAAAAGAGCATAAGTCAGACATATAATGATGGTGAAACAAAAGCTAAAAAAGATACATATATCTACATGACAAGATCAGATGTAGAAATGCTACTAAGAACAATTTCATTGTAAAAAACAACAAATGAACAACATAAGTTTGAAACACACTTGTATTGCCAGCTATTAAAAACTTGAGAAACCTACATACACTAAATGCAGTGTCTCCATATTCAGTGATAGTTCAATACATTGCCTTGAGAGCAATTGTAGAAGATCTAATAAGCATGAACTGCACATTAACAAGGACAACTCAAAATGGGGAACTTTTTGAGGTATGGCTCAATCATTTTAAACTTTTAAATATGATCATACATCCATTTCCACCCCTAAATCTGTAAAATGTTGCATATAACCCTAAAAATATAGAAAATTGTATTGCATTTATTGAATATACATTCCCATCTAACATAGAAAGAACATTTTGGCAGTAGCATCAAGTGCTACAACTCAGCAAAAAAAGTAAACATAAATAAGACAGTAAACACATCTTCAATATGCTAGAAGGCAACCTTGATATAAGGAAAATAATGCTAAGCGTACAATCTAGATTCTATATGCACACAAGGTTGGTATGTGTCCATTAAGTGTAGGCCAACCTTTGTTTTTTGGTGGGGGTTGTTACAAACTAGTATTTGTACCAATGAAGGCCACCCTTTTGCTCATTGCTTAAAAAAAATCCTCATAATAATTATGTACTAGCATCCAATAACTACAAAAAAAATGATGTACAAAATCTTGGATAACATCAACCACTCTCCTTTGCTAATAAACTAGTGTGACATCTTTACAACACTAGTTTTTCCTTTAAGCATTCCTATTTGGATTCATAAGTATTACATCTGCCATTAGAGACTATTAAAGTAGAATATTCATAAATTCATGTGTCAATCCATTTTATTCTCTCCTTTTAATTGATTATGATGATCAATTTCATTATTAAGAGCCATGTATGTGCCCTCAAAAATGGTTATCACCAGCACATCTAGTTTTGCTTATTGTTTATTACATTGCATAAGTACAACAACCCTTATAGTGGATTATCAAATTTCCTACTTTCAGGGTGATAAACCTTTGAAAGCATTAATTAGTTTGCTGCATTGGGATATCATTCATTTAGGTGAATTATTTTTGTGTTACACTACAATATGTTACCTTTTCAGTATTAGCTAGTAGTATCCTTTTCTACTGCATTGTAGTATTACACCTTCTAGTGGATGATGACTGCCTTCTGAGGGTCACCACCTTTTTTCTTCACTAATCTCTATAAGAAGTGATGATAACCATTTCAGTGTGTAGAGCCCTCGATAAGTGAGCAAAGACCATGTGTTCCTATCACATAGACAATGACAATAAATGTAAAGTGTAACCATATATGTTTTGATGCATGAGAGGTTTGGTGATGGGTGTTACTGCCCAAAGTGTCTCTCAAATGATGAAATTCCTAAACACAAGTGAACCTTTGAGGAAACTAAGAGGGGATACCCACTATCATCATAGTGATGATAATAGCTCCCTCTCTAACTTTAGGTAACAAAAACAAGTATTTCATTGTTAAGTGCGCCAAAATCTAAATCAAGCATATCTACATCTTCATACTTCTACAATGGTAGCAAACATATTCATATGCCAACTCATTCATATCTAATAATATTTAAAAATGCTATAAATTTTGTATACATTGACATCAAACATTCTAATTGGGTCATATACACAGTGGAACATATATGTACATGAAATTATGAGCCTAACTTGGATCAGCCAGAGACCCCAAAATATCAAAATGCAACTCAAAGGAATTATATTACATATATCTTCTGGAGTTTGATATATGAATATGATAAGTCCAACATGACTAACCAAGAGTAAGACCTACTCAATGATAATGTTTTGATATTCCTTCCAGAATGACTTCTTCCATAATAGCAGGGGGAACCTGATCTGCAGTTCATCCATAATTTGAAGAAAGTGTTTCCATTAATCCACAAAATTCCCCTACACCACTAAAGCTAAAGCTATCCCTTCTATGAGATGCCCTATTAAAGAAACCCCGTGGACGATTCACATCCTTACCCTCTTAACTATGATAGATAGAAGTCATTTCATTTGTAAATAAAATAAATATGATAATGAAAAGATGTTTTGGTCCTTTGTAAATAATAAAGAATGCAAAATAACCATGATAATATATACATGCACAATAAATACATGTAAGTACCCTTTTGGTTTCGAACATCGAAGTTTTAACATTTAAAAATCTTATGCGGTGTATGTATTTACCGTCTTGGTTTATGATTTCCCTCCTCAACATGCAGTTTTAGCATTTAAAATATCATATGTTTATTTACTTTCTCAAGTTATTTACAGAACTACGTTAAATGCTAGCAAAAATATTATATGGTGTATTTATTTTTTTACAGTATTTACTTCTACAATAAATATAGCAAGAGATCGGGGACGGCTATTTGCATCCAAAGGGGCTTGGCCGATTCTTTGATATTTGTTAGTACTTGTACAATTGGAGGGTTAAGATCCAACGAGATTCCATGAGGCAAGCCGGTTACATTGTTCAACGATCCAGGCTCACACATTGATCAAGGTTCTTGCCAGAGCCAACAAAGTCCGAGACTATTATTTTGAAGGGAACCTTGGATCAGGGTCTCTCACAACATTGATACTCATATATCCAGGCTCATACAATATGAGGTTCCCTTTCTCTTCAAGTTAATTCTTTCCTGCTTTTTTATTTTTTAGTAAAGACTGTTCTTTGGGCTCATAGAGAGCCTATGTTGGGCGGTGGGCCAATAAATACTAGAACAGGCTGAAAAATCAAAAGGGATGGGAAGTCATTTTGAAAAGGGTGGTAACAGTCAGAGAACACATGCACCTGAAGCTCAAGATTTGTTATAGTTTGGTCATATCCCTTTTGACTAGAGAAATTGGAGCTCCTTATAATATAAACATTTCAACACAGTGAACTTTGGTTACAAAGCCATGACTAAGGGGTATCTATCATGTCTAGGCCATGGAAAATTTTAGGGGCTAATCTTAGCCCATGGGCTAAATTTAGGGATTATAAATTTTTAATGGCCTATTTTTTATTAAACACCCGTTAGGTATGATTAGCCCACATTTTATTTATTTACTTTTAATGAATAGGAGATTAGCCCCATCGAATTTAAAAAGGGGAGCTAAGATAAAACAATTTCGCCCCTTTAAAAATGGATTTAAACCTCTATTCGCCCACGAAAATCTCTATGCAGCTCCCATTCGCCATCGATTTCCAAAAATGGCAATTTCTAGGGACTCTTTCGACTTGTATTGATTATGGAAATCGAAGTTGAAGTTACATTCGTCCAGCTTTTATGGGTTGAATCTCATTTTGCAAGTTGCTTAATGTACAGATGAGAAGGGCAATTGATATTTGATATCAGGTCTTATGGCGACCCATTTTCATCAAAGAGAGTTATAAATCTCATCACCTCATATCCAAAGTTTCCCCAAGAAACATGGGGATTGTGAAGGTTGTGATCGTCGATGTGGCAATAACGTTTTTGTGGGTGTTTAGGGAATCATGCTTGGGGGAAAGGACTTCATCCATAGCCATTTATTTTGGCATGAAGGGGCCATGAATTTCCAAGGAGAAACTTGTTGAAAGATTCGCTAAGACTTCACAAGGTTTTATAATTTAGTGAAAGCTTCGCCAAGATTTTACACGGTTTTATAATTTAGTGAAAAAATCGCCAAGATTTTACAAGATTATATAATTCAATGAGAGATTCGCCAAAAAATTATATATACATAATATAACATTGATAAAATAGCCTTCATATTTTCCTATATATAATGCTGTAGTGCTCATCAAGGTAAAATTGTTTTTTTTTTTTTTTAATAGACACAATATACTTTCCTATTTAATAGGTTAAGACATGTGCATAACTTATTTAGTCCATGACAAGTCGAAAGTGTTACTAAAGTAATCAAATATACCATGGTGATTAGGTGGATAATTTAAGGGGAGAAGTAATAACACTGTAGCTTGCTAATGTATTAGAACTTAGTGCGTGTGACTAAGTATAATGTGATCGAATATAACTTCTTAAAACTATTTATAAAAAAATATAACATTTCTTTTATACAAATGAAAATGCATATCTACATTCACAAAATAATCCAAATTAAACATTACTAGATACAATGAAATCCTTTAACCACAAAATAATTATAGGACATTCTATTAACCAAGATGTAGAATGAGATATATTATAAATAAACATAGTGGCGAGATATTATGGCGATATTCTCCAAATGCCTTTCATTCTAATAATGTGATTATGATACGTTCATTTATATCCTTAAATTCATTCCATTCTCCAAATGCTAATCCAAATTAAATATTACTAGATTCACTGAAATCCTTTAACCACAAAATAATTATAGGACATTCGGTTAACCAAGATGTAGAATGTGATATATTATAAATAACATAGTGAGGAGATATTACCGTGATATTATCCAAATGCCCTTCATTCTAATAATGTGATTATGATACGTTCATTTATATCCTTAAATGCATTCCATTCCTAGAGTGATTCTTTTTCTATTTTTAAAAGTACGTAACCATGAAACCAAGAATCAATAATTATATAACAAGAATTGTAACTATCGTTCGTTATAATAAAACCAAATATTATTCATGTATCATATTACTTCCTTTTGCATAAGTAACCATTGAGAGCAATTATTTTCGATTATTGTAATCCTATAACAAAGAATTATATAACAAAGAATTATACTAGCATTCATTATAATTTAAACAAAAAAAAGGATTTTGACCACATTCATTATCATTATCATCTATTATGATATAACAAAATGAAATGCTGTTCGTTATAATATCACTATATGAATGAGCAATTCTTTGTTTGTTTTTTTTTCTTCAAATTTAAAAAAAAGTGATCATATAATAACAGAATGTAACCAGAATAGTATTAGTTTAATTTCTTTTACCTATGGATAACCACATCTATTTCCTCTAAATCATGCAACGCTAGGGTTCAAAACTTCAATAATCAAAAGTGTTCGATTTAATAAAAAGACGCAGAACTTTTTCTCGACACGTGTCGACTGAGTTGGTAAGCATTGCTACACCGCTCTGCCAGAACTACTAGTCACCGGTAATGGAGTCTAAGGTTCATCATAAGGATAATTAACAGCGAGATTACACAGTGGCAGCCAATCAATCAGGGTTCAGGGATTGGATCGGCGATTCAGGGATTGAAGTAAAACGTCGGTTCTAATTAGCAGCGAGATTTCACCGTGGATAGAGGTGCTTAACGACCAATGAATTCGTTACCTATAGAACTATCAGCGGGGTATTCGGTAATCCTATTTATTCTTTAGTTTCAACCTTAATCCAATCTCTGCCAGAGATGATCCATGGACAGAACCACTCTGAGGATTGAATCTCTCCACCGCGTTTTACTTTACGGTACTGTGGAGTGAGAAACCAGAAACTAAAGCAGCTTTAGACAAAAAGTCCAGAACTCGATCTCTGAATTGAGTAATGCAGAGTTGACCTCTGTAACTATTTAGCAGTTACACGATATGAAGTCTTGAAGGGAATCGATCCCAAAATATTCGCGTAGTAATGCAGTCTCAAGCGAAACGTTAACCACTATAACTATAGTGCAGTTACAGGATCTGGAACTTTTAAGTGAATCAACGAAATCTCTGCGATTTACAAATCCCAAAGCGAAGCATTAACCACTGTAACTATAATGCAGTTACAGGATCTGGAGCTTTTTAAGGGGATCAACGAAATCTCTTAAATTTACAAATCCCAACCCAAGATCGGTTACAACCATCATGCATAATCGATCTAACTAGGGTAGAATGGGCCGCCGAGACATGAACCAAGACGCAATCGTTCCTCGACCCAAGATGAACTGAACGAACTAATTAAGTGCTAGATGAATGGCCAGTTCTCATATCTAACTCAGGAGTTAAGCTAGTTCGATCCGCTCCCAACACCAAGACAGAGAGATATACATATATTTATAAATAAAATCAATAACATTTCATTTCGATCCCCTCTCAATACCAAACAGAGGGATATATATATATTTATAAATAAAATCAATAACATTTCATCTCAATCGGCTCTCAATACAAATCAAAGGGATATATATATTCATAACTAAAATTAATAACATTTAACTAGATCAAATCATTGCACATACAGAACTTTATTTTCTATCAGAATAGCCGGATCTACCCTCATTTGAGTTCGATCGGCGCTCAATACCTAACAGAGAGATATATATATATTTATAAATAAAATCGATAACGTTTAACTGAATCAAACAATTTGCACATACAGAACTTTATTTTTTTTCTATCATAATAGTTGGATCTACCCTCATTTGAGTTCGATTGGCGCTCAATACCTAACAGAGAGATATATATATATTTATAAATAAAATCTATAACGTTTAACTGAATCAAACAATTTGCACATACATAACTTTATTTTTTTCTATCAGAATAGCCAGATCTACCCTCATTTGAGTTCGATCGGCGCTTAATACCTAACAGAGAGATATATATATATTTATAAATAAAATCGATAACGTTTAACTGAATCAAACAATTTGCACATACATAACTTTATTTTTTTCTATCAGAATAGCCAGATCTACCCTCATTTGAGTTCGATCGGCGCTCAATACCTAATAGAGAGATATATATATATTTATAAATAAAATCGATAACGTTTAACTGAATCAAACAATTTGCACATACAGAACTTTATTTTTTCTATCAGAATAGCCGGATCTACCCTCATTTCAGTTCGATCGGCTCTCAATACCAAACAGAGAGATATATATATATTTATAAATAAAATCGATAACGTTTAACTGAATCAAACAATTTGCACATACAGAACTTTATTTTTTTTTCTATCAGAATAGCAGGATCTACCAGCGTTTCTCTATACACTAGAATGTAGAGATTTATTGTATATATGATTCCACATACCACAACATGTCATAAATAGACGCAAGGTGCAGATCTACAGTTTTACATCGATACTAAACAAGGAACATAAAATTCTAATTCACAAACATTTTTCTTTTAATCCAGATAAAATGTACAGAATATATAAAATTCATAAAACATCTGGGTTACCTCTTCCGTAGTCACTTGGAAAGGCTTGACGGTAGTGTTGAAGACAATCCTCACGGTACTTTGCTGACAGCTTCACCCGATCACCGGTGGACACCTCGGTTAACCACCCAACCACTCTGGAAGTACTCTACTTCCTTCTAGACCCCCGAGCTATAAGGGCCGTAGAGTTCACACAAGTATTTCGGAAATTCCGCTTGGGCTTCCCTTCCCACCAAGATTTCTTAGCCAAACCCTTAGATAGCAGCAAGTCTCGAGGCATTCAAAAATTACTACAATCGTCCAAATTATGGGCCCCTTACCCATTCCTTAAGCCTTCCTTATAAAGGGAAATCTCCTGCGACACATGTTGCTTCATGCATAATTAAATATTTTTAATAATTTATTTAATTAAAACACTCACCCATCCAAGTGTCAGTTTCTCTGGGAAGTGCACCTACATCCCTAAGTTTGCTCTAGTTTGTCCCCCAGATATTTTAATCAACTCCTAGCTTTTAGTTGACTAGGTGTCTAATCTATTTTGCTCCTAAATAATAATTTCTATTATTTTAAATGCTCAACAAAAATAACTATTCATGTGCAAATGTCTTAGCTATTGTTATGCATTTGCTAAGTAATAATCTAGAGTTATTCTCCTAAGTTTTTATGCAGTTTAATTTAACAATCAAACTCACTAGGATCACGGTGCCGCGTCGTTGGGATCTTGGTTCCTTAATTTTTAATCGCCTGACATGGAACCACTCCGTCGGGTCCAATCATCCATGGTTTCTATTCCTTGGCATGGTACCACCTCGTTGGGTCCTTGCGTCCATTCTTTCTGTTCTTGACAGGGTACCGCATCGTTGGGCCCTTCTGCCACCATCTTTCCGTTTTGACTTGCGGGAACTCTTGTAGGGATTTTAGGAATCGTTACCATCCATCCTCCGTCTACATGCTATCTAGGGACTAATGGCGCTAAGGAGTGAGTCCGTTCTCACTGCGCGCCCCTCAACTCGTACGTGACCAGCTCCGTCGTGGCCCACCTCGTACGCCCTCACGCATTCCTCTTGAGCAAGCGGATCAGTGCTTATCTGCTCATGCGTGGTATTCTTGTCGGAAGTCGACATCGTCGTCGCTCCCCTTGTGTGTGATTTACCCGTACTCTACGGCCCTTCATGTTCCTTTGTGTGTCCGTTGGTGAACCGTCTCACTTGTTTCTACACACACTTCTCACAACAAGTTATTAGTAGTACTGTCCTCAATAATCATTATCTGATTTCTAAATCTAGTATTGTTAAACATTTATGATTTATTCAAACTTCTTATTCATCTAATCAAATATACATTCCGTCGACAATTACATAATCACTGTACAACTAGTCGTTAAGCATTATCCATCAACATAGTTTTCCATAGTCATAGCTAATCGTTTAACATATGCAATTATTCATTTACATCAACATTTCAGATACACATACTCAAAAATAAGGAAAAAAGGTTATTTAATTAATGTTTCAATCGGCCGGGTCACTCAGCAGGTGCCCTCAATGTCTACAAAAGTCTAGGGGCACTACAAATGCGGATTCGTCCATTTATTATACATTGAAATTTAGGGAGGGCTCTTAAAATTTTCCATGGTCTGGGCCATCCATGACTTGCACTTGGCCTCATTTGCATACATTACACAACAATAGGGAGTATCATTTACAAAAGCTATGCATTAGCATGAAACCAAACTTTATTGCATTAACACAACTCCCCACATTGAAAAAACTTGGTTCACTGCATTATCATGGAGATAATTTCTGTCAAGTTCTGAACCCGAGACATTGAAAAAACTTGGTTCACTGCATTATCATGGGGAGCATTCCCATCAAGTTTTGAACCTGGTTCATCATCATGGAAAGCACTCCAAGTTCCAACTTACAACTAGGCCATAGTCCACATACTATAATTTTACTATCTATTAACTAGATTAGTTAAAAATTCCAACTACGAGATTTTAGCAGTTTCACATATGCTCATACAGATCTTCTGTGTAGCTAATACTCGAATACCTAACAAAAGATTCTGACGATAAAAACCTCAAAGAACAACTATTGGACATAGCGCCTAAGATTCACATTCTCCAGTTCAATTATTTATAAATTATGCATTGGTAGCAGATATTGCAAACAAGTGAAAATGCCAACATCTATAAGGTATAACCTCAATACACTTAATTTTGGCTCTTAGTTATAACAATTACTTGCATATCTCCCTTCACATGCCTGTAATATGAAGGTAAACATCACTTATATTGGCACAGCTATGAGGGCAAGTGCAATTTGATTGGATTTATCTTTAACAAAAGTGCATAGAACATATTGCCAAGAGTAATA
The DNA here is from genome assembly GCA_027924585.1 of Larix kaempferi. Taxonomy (NCBI): domain Eukaryota; kingdom Viridiplantae; phylum Streptophyta; class Pinopsida; order Pinales; family Pinaceae; genus Larix; species Larix kaempferi. The sequence goes on along the minus strand of BSBM01000047.1, from coordinate 46,399,673 downwards.
TAACCAAATTTACTAATAATAACAGTGAATTTCCCTGATGCAATTTGGTTCACTAGTTGCAACTGATACTTCTGCAGTGCCTCTTTATTTACATCATTACCTCCATTGTCTCTTTTCTTTTCATTAAGAGATGAAACCAATGCCACCGGGGGCATCATGTGGCCTGCAAATTCCAAGCTTGGATTTCTTAAACTCCCTTCAATTCCCTTGAATTTAAAGTGTTCTCATTAAAAACAAGTTATTGTTAACATAGAGGAAGATAAATGTGGCGGGGTTTGAAGACTAAGTGGCATTAGTTTTTAAAATTTTATTTTATTTATTTTTAAAATCATAAAATTTAGTCCACTCCTCTAAGGAATTATGTCCCATCAAAATCCTTTAAACCAATAAAAAAATCAAATATATATAATTTTAATAATTTTAAAATATAATTTATATTTTCAAAATAATCAATTTAATATTTAGTTTTTGTAATACATTACAAAACTTTGTAAAAAATATATATTGAAAAGCAAATTAATACGAGTCAAGGCAATCTGACTTGTGAACAAAAAGTATATCTCTCCCTTAAATTCTTTAATTTAATTCAGAATACCATAACTTTGTAATTCTTAATTTCCTAAACATAAGATCATATTATTAAATTGATTTATCTTGTCTAGATTTCACCAGTTTATCCTCTCGCCTTCTTCTAGCCGCTTCACCAGTTTGTAAACCCCTATAAGCAACAAACCCTTGTTCTAATGCTTTCTCTTTATTATTACCATCAAACGGTTTCAGATTTAGCGGGGAGGGGTTGGCCTGAGAAGGAAAATAAGTAACCTCTACTTCGACAATTGTAGGGTTCTTGATTTTCGCAACCTCCACCAAAACATTTGGGTTTGTCCAGACAGGACACAGAGAGCGTTTTGGGACAACCCCCAATTGTCCCTCCAAAGTACCTTCGACAGAAATGTTAGTATTTCCAAACGCATAAGGAGTAGCTTTTGAAGAAGGGACAAAAACACCCATATTAGAAAAAACCAAAAAACCTAAATATTTTTTTTTTAAACCCAGAAGAGACAAAAAATAAGACTATGTAAACAGGGAAATAAAGTAAATACCTAGCCAAAGCGAAGAAAAAACTTCAGTAAAAAACAAAAAACTTTCCCACTTTTTTCTCTTAGTTGGTACTATGTTGACCAAAAGGATCGAGGGGACTCCAAGTTACTGTAGAAAATTTCCCTACCTTAGCCGGAATTCACCAAAAAACCACTGCACACACAAATCTTCCTCTACTTTCGGTAGATTCCAAACCTCCTCCTCCAAGGTGAACCCCATCTCTTTGTTCATCTCCCTCCATCTCCACCCATTCAGAGACGACGTTATGTTATTTTTGGAAACTATTAACCTTTCAATTAATATGTGTTTACCTACCAACTAAAAAGTACCAAAGGTATGTCCACCTATCTAGTATGGACAATAATTGTTATAACATAATTATAAATGTGTTGAATGTACATATATTTAATCAATTAGTGAAAAGTTACAAAATAACTTTAATAAACATAGCAAAATAATACAAACTTTTCATATATATACACAATATTAAGTTATTATAGATCTTATATTATCTTCTTAACTTAAAAAAAAAAGCAATACCATTAATATTAAATAGTATGAAAGTGTGTACAAAAATGGAACATGACAAACAATAATATCCAAGAGCTCGAACAGGGAAACTCTAAAGGAGCAAAGACAACCAAAATCCAACAAAGGCCCAACACATGGGAAGCCTAAAAAAGGCCTAGAGTCTAACAATGGCCTACAAGAGAGGAGCCCAAATAGTTAGAAAATATCAGGAACGGGAAGATCCCGCCACCAAAGACCCAAAAAAAACCATCACTCTCAAAGAGTCCCAAAAGAGACACATAAAAACTGACACAAAAAAACTTAAAGATAGACTGTTGAACAGGTCTAGGATCCCCAACAAGATGTTGGAAGAAAGCATATATTTATGGACCTACAAATCATCAAAAAAGAGGACCACCCGATATATGTCTACCAAAAATTAAGAAAGATAAAACCATAAATAAAAGTAACTAAGGATGAAAAATAGAAGTAGATCCCTCCGATAAAAGTTGATCGCGATCCCATTTTTCCAAGAAAATGATTCCTTCTTGAGCCATAAGAACCTTCTTTGATAAGTATGCATAAAGGAGATCAAACCAAACTCCCTTTTTAACTTAATGATCTCCTCCGTCAAAGAGGATGGTATCAAAACCCAAAGAGAGGCCATCCCCAAAGCCCAGTCAATAAAGTTTTGGAATACCCCACTATTTATAAAGAGTCAATTCCAATGAACCTAGGATAAAATAAGAACATCCACAAGGCCAACAATTTGCTTCTTGTATTTGTACCTGATCTGCAGTTCATCCATAATTTGAAGAAAGTATTTTCATTAGTCAACAAAATTCCCATACACCAATAAAACTAGCCTTTCTATGAGAGGCCATGTCAAAGAAACCCCGTGGACGATTCACATCCTTACCCTCTTAACTATGATAACTATGATAGATAGAAGTCATTTCATTTGTAAATAAAATATGATAATGAAAAGATGTTTTGGTCCTTTGTAAATAATAAAGAATGCAAAATAACCGCGATAATATATAAATGCAAAATAACCACATGTAAGTACCATTTTGGTTTATGATTACCCTCATCGAACATCGGAGTTTTAACATTTAAAAATCTTATACAGTGTATGTATTTATTGTCTTGGTTTATGATTTCCCTACTCAACGTGCAATTTTAGCATTTAAAATATCAGATGTTGTATTTACTTTATTAAGTAATTTACAGAACTATGCTAAATGGTAGCAAAAGTATTATATGGTGTATTTACTTTTTACGGTATTTACTTCTACAATAAATATAGCAAGAGATCGGGGATGGCTAGTTGCGTCCAAAGGGGCTTGGTCGATTCTTTGATATTTGTTAGTACTTGTACAACTGGAGGGTTAAGATCCAGGGAGATTCCACAAGGCTGGCTGGTTATATTGTTCAACGATCCAGGCACACGCATAGATCAAGGTTCTTTCCAGAGGCAACAAAGTCTGAGACTGTTAATTTGTTGAATTTTCTGAATTTACTTCAATATGATCTAGGATCTTAACTGAGAGAACAACATGTACAGCATATCTACAGCATATCAATCATGGAGACAATAATGCAAGCACACAAGAGACACAAAGATTTACTTGGGGAAAACCATAAAGGTGAAAAACCCCAATAACTTCCTCAGAGATAGATAGAGCAATGATACAACCAACCATAAGAGATAGACACAACCTAGCAGCTGATCCTCCTCCTCCATAAGTGCGCCACTCCTCCTTGAGTGCATGTGTGAGAAGTGAGTGAGCAAATAGAGTGCCTCCCGCACTCTATTTATACTTGACTTGACTTTCCTTTTTACCTAACTCATGTAGGCTCGAACTTAACCACATAACATAATGCTGAGTGGGCCGACCCCCAATAGGGTGGTCTAATAACCCTTTGACCCACATGACTTATACAGGGCTGACCCCAAACAAGGTGGTCTAATAACCCATCAAGTATAAGTTACGACACTTACAATATAAATGACGACACTTCCTTATAGAGGAATAATACCATCTCTATAGGAATACAATATACATATATGTGAAATACATTCTGAAGTTACATATACATCAACATAATTTTAGCACTTGTTATTTTGAATGGAACCCTGGATCAGGGTCCCGCACAACATTGATACTCATATATTCAGGTTCATACAATATGAGGTTCCCTTTCTCTTCAAGTTAAGTCTTTCCCACTTTTTTCTTTTTCAGTAAAGAGTGTTCTTTTGTGCTCACAAAGGGCCTGTGCTGGGCGGTGGGCCAATAAAGACCAGAACAGGCCAGAAAATCAAAAGGGATGGGAAGTCATTGTTACAAGGGTAGTAACAATCAGAGAACACATGCACCTGAAGCTCAAATTTTGTATAGTTTGGCCAAATCCCTTTTGACTAGAGAAATTGGAGCTCCTTGTAATATCAACATTCCAACACAACGATATTTGGTTACAAAGCCATGACTAAGGGATATTTATCATGTCTAGGCCATGGGAAATTTTAGCGGCTAATCTTATCCCATGGGATAAATTTAGGTATTTTAAATTTTTAATGGGCTATTTTTTATTAAACACCCATTAGGTATGAATAGCCCACATTTTATTTCTTTACTTTTAATGAATAGGAGGTTAGCCCCATCGAATTTAAAAAGGGGAGCTAAGATAAAACAGTTTCGCCCCTCTAAAAATGGATTTAAACCTCTATTCGCTCACGAAAATCTCTAGGTAGCTCCCATTCGCCATCAATTTCCAAAAATGGCAGTTGCTAGGGGCTCTTTCGCCTTATATTGATCATGGAAATCGAAGTCGAAGTTACATTTGTCCAACTTTTATGGGTTGAATCTCATTTTACAAGTCGCTTAATGTAAACATGAGAAGGGCAGTTGATATTTGATATCAGGTCTTATAGAGACCCATTTTCATCTAAGAGAGTTCTAAATCTCATCACCTCATATCCAAAGTTTCCCCAAGAAACATGGGGATTGTGAAAGTTGTGATCGTCGATGTGGCGATAACGATTTTGTGGGTGTTTAGGGTATCATGCTTGGGGGCTAGGACTTCATCCATAGCCATGTATTTTGGCATGAATGGGCCATGAATTTCCAAGGAGAAACTTGTTGAAAGATTCTCTAAGACTTCACAAGGTTTTATAATTTAGTGAAAGCTTCGCCAAGATTTTACACGGTTTTATAATTTAGTGAAAAAATTGCCAAGATTTTACAAGATTATATAATTCAACGAGAGATTCGCCAAAAAATTATATATACACAATATAACATTGATAAAATAGCTTTCATATTTTGCTATATACAATGCGGATTCGCCCATTTATTATACATTGAAATTTAGGGAGGGCTCTTAAAATTTTCCATCATCCGAGCCATTAACAAAACCACCCACATTGAAAAAAAATGGTTGACTGCATTATCATGGAAAGCATTTCTGTCAAGTTCTGAACCCGAGACATTGAAAAAACTTTGTTCACTGCATTATCATCGGGAGCATTCCCATCAAGTTTTGAACTTGGGTCATCGACATGGAAAGCACTCCAAGTTTCGACTTACAACTAGACCATAGTCCACATACTACAATTTTACTATTGATTAATTGGATTAGTTAAAAATTCCAACTACAAGGTTTTAGCAGTTTCACATTTGCTCATACAGATCTTCAAGTGTAAAAAATTCTGTAAAATCTTATGAACACCCACAATATTTCTAAAACACCCACAAATGTTCAAAATCTCACATTTTGATAATGAAATAATATATTGATGACATTATTACAATGGCTTGGCCACCTTTAAATATGGTTTGGCCATTAATATGAGGAGACATATCCTCTTGTTAACATATAATTAATGTTTATTAAATATTCTAAATTATTATTATTTATTAATTACTATGTTACTTATTTACTATTTAATATTCGTAACATTGTCTTCCCCTTAAGGGCATATTTGTCCTCAAAGCTTATTTTGATGATGTCTTCTTATTCTGGGTTGTTTTTTGACACGATGACTTGAACACTACAATCTAGACTAATTTCTTTCTCTAGATGTGATCATGGAACTTGTGTTGTAAACCTTTCTGCCTAAATGCCGAGTTTTTGAAACAATACAACTTGTTATTATTTGTTTTCCATGTCGTCTTTTGGTTTCCGTTTATGATGATTTCTTCTTCACTTCCACCTTTTGCACTCCTTGTGAGCCAAACATCGGATGTCATAATAATGGAAGTATTTTTAAGAGATACTCTTCGATTTTGGAAATTGAAGTGATGGTCATCCTTAAGTGTTTGGAGTTTTAGGATATCAATGTGAGCCCTCTTAGTTTCATCGGGCCATATTATCGTAGATGGTTTCCATCTCACAACTTTGGTGAGCGTACACTTTAATTTTAATAGTTTCAAAGATGTTTGGTGGTTTAAATGACACACATTTAGGTCTATGTCAACTTGATTGGAAATATCTAGGTCGTGTATTAGTTTTCTTTGAATTGTAGCATTCATGGATTCTTCATTGAAATAAAGCGTCCATGATTTCCACATGATTGTGTCCAAAGATCCAATTTTGGAATAACATAAATGTTGGTCATCTGTTGTAACTTGCCTAGTATGACTTCCTGAACATGTGGATGCCATAACTATTGTGTCATTTGGTTCGACAACAATAGACCGACTATATACATCATCATTTGGAATGTAAGTAACCATGGGAAAGGGCACCATGTTTGTATGTCTATCTACACTTGTGTTTGTAGAACCATCACCAATTTTTCCGTCCTGTTTAAATAGGTATTGACTACTTCCATGACTTTCAACTCCATAAATCAAATTAATATACTTATTTGGCAACAATTGTTGAGAACAATGTGTAAGTTTTTTGTTTGTTACACTTGTGGATACATTTTCATCTTTATTGACATGAAAACTTGATGGTGATATGGAACTGACCGTGTCATTCAATTTAATGTCCAAAACATCAATTTGACCCTTTTCATATTCTTTATCAAGTTTTTCTTCTTGGACTTGAAAATTATATTTAATTTAATTTCCAAGTCGTTGTCATCATTAAATGAGTATGCAACATCGATATAAACATTAGAGCTCTCAGTAGTTGCAATTCCATGCCCTTTATCGTAGCAGTCATCTCTTATACTATTTTATGCTTGTGTTAATTCATGAGGATGCTTCTTTGTTGCATGTCCGCTCATGGGTTTTTCAAAGTTCTTGACTAGTTCGCATGATGAGTTGCCTGGCAAACACATTTCAAGCGACACCCTGTGTGTATAATTAGAAGCACCTGCAACGTCATGCATTTGTGGTTTTTGGTTATTGAGATCAATGTGATTTTTCTTCCATATTTTGCATAACTTCATGTTTTTCCTCCAAGATCTTTATTCTCTACTCTTTTTATTTTTCACTTTCTTATTTTTTGTTTTCAACCTTCTCATTTTTATTTCCACTTTTAAATGGATGTTCCCGCTCATTTCAAACTTGGTATCTTTTATCTAAATTTTGAAAAATATTTGATATTATTTCTTCTTTAAATTTTCTAATTTCTTCAGATAAATCATCATTTTTTGAAAACTTTTTTGTGATGACATTATTTTTTCTCGCTCAAGGATAAAAAGTTTTTAAATATAATAACTAATTATTGTATTTAATAATTTAATGTAATTTTTAATAATAATATTAATATTATTAATAAAGTTTTATTAATAATCTATCTTTCATTTTATTATACTTTATTTTTTTACTTTCCCATTTTTAAAATTTTTCTTTCTTCTTTTTACTTCTTTTTCCATCATCTTTCTTTTTCTTTTTAGGAGAAGGTCCTATTTTTTGGGGAAACTTCTTTACTTTTACTTCTTTTTATTTTCCTCCCACAAGAAACCATGTGTGGTTTTACTCTTTACTCTTTACTTTTTTCTTTTTAGGACAAGGTCCTATATTTTAGGGAAACCCTAATATAATGGTTAAAAACCCGAATCATGAATGGTAACTTCGCTATGATACCACTTGAAGTGTAGAAACTTCTGTAAAATCTTGTGAACACCCACAATATTTTTAAAACACCCACAAATATTCGAAATCCCACATTTTGATAATGAAATAATATATTGATGACGTTATTACAATGGCTTGGCCACCTTTAAACATGGCTTGGTTATTAATATGAGGAGACACGTCCTCTTGTGGTTTTTGGGGAAACTTCTTTACTTTTACTTCTTTTTATTTTCCTCCCACTTATTAAGAAACCATGTGTGGAGAAACCACGTGTGGTTTTACTATTTACTTTTACTTTTTTTTTTCTTTTTCTTTTTAGGACAAGGTTCTATATTTTAGGGAAACCCTAATATGATGGTTAAAAACCCCGATAACTTCGTTATGATACCACTTGAAGTGTAGAAACTTCCGTAAAATATTGTGAACACCCACAATATTTCTAAAACACCCACAAATATTCGAAATCCCACATTTTGATAATGAAATAATATATTGATGATGTTATTACAATGGCTTGGCCACCTTTAAACATGGCTTGGTTATTAATATGAGGAGACACGTCCTCTTGTTAACATATAATTAATGTTTATTAAATATTCTAAATTATTATTATTTACTATTTAATATTAGTAATAGATCTTCTCTATAGGTAGTGCTCGAATATCTAACAAAAGCTTCTGATGATAAAATCCTCAAAGAACAACTATTGAACATAGCCCCTAAGAAATTCACATTCTCCAGTTCAATCATTTATAAATTATGCATCGGTAGTAGAGATTGCGGTGATTGCAGACAAGTGAAAATGCAACATCTATCACGTATAACCTCAATACACTTCATTTTGGCTCTAGTTATAACAATTACTTGCAGATTTCCCTTCACATGACTGTAATATGAAGGTAAACATCACTTATATTGGCACAACTATGAGGGCAAGAGTAATTTGATTGGATTTATCTTTAACAAAAGTGCAGAGAACATACTAGCCAAGAGTAATATAACCAAATTTACTAATAATAACCGTGAATTTCCTCGATGCAATTTGGTTCACTAGCTGCGACTGGTACTTCTGCAGTGCCTCTTTATTTACATCATTACCTTCGTTGTCTCATTTACGTTCATTAAGTGACAAAACCAGTGCCACTAAGGGCCTCGCATGGCCTGCAATTTCCGAGGTCGGGGTTCTTAAATTCCCTTTAATTCCCTCAAATTTAAGTTGTTCTCATTAAAAACAAGCTGATATTGATAACACGGAGGAAGATAAGTGTTGATTTGAGCAGGGTTTGAAGACTAAATGACATTAGTTTTTAAAATTAGAAAATTAAGTCCACTCCTCTAAAGAATTATGTCCCATAAAAAACCTTTAAACCAATATAAAAATAAAATAAATATAATTTTAAAATTTTAAAATATAATTTATATTTTCAAAACAATCAATTTATATTTAATTAAATAAACATTCTTTAATTAATCTTGACGCGTCGTTGGAGCAGTTGCTCCACGACTCCCTCACTCCACTCTAGTTTGGCACAATCTCCGACATCAAGAGACTCCAACGACATGCAATCTTCGATGCCTTCGACCTCTTCTAACTCGCGACACCTACGAACATCTAGACATGCAATCTTCGATGTCTGTAAGAATTCTTGTCCAAGATCACTAAATGATCGTCTAATGGAACAAATTCTAAGTCCAACCTACCATACCACTTTCCAATTCTTACTTGTGTTGCGCTAACCCTTCCATTCATTGGATTCATGGCTGAGTTCACTACCTTGAATGAGGCGTCACTGAACTCAATCTAACTATGAAGAGATGTCACATTCAAAAAATATTTTGATTGTGATACATTGTAGCAAAATTCCGATTTAGTTACAATACATCATATAAGTGTTAGAAGATTAAAAACCCACTCCATACTTAGAATATCATATATTAGTCATTTTTTTATTAATTTCCTAGATGTTGACTAGCTACTTGGCCTAATTTTGGCTTCTTATGCCACCACATACCATCATGAGTCATAGAGGCGCACTTGGATATATTCTTGATAAGATATTGTCTGATTCTATTTGATTTTATGCTATTCCTGAAATAGAAATGTGCCTTCATGCTTTAGATAGTTTTACTCTGCTTTTTCTGCTTTTAGTGGATAAGGTAAAGCTAGTTTGACTTGGAAACTTGATCTTTTTGGCCAAATCACCCTCCTTATTTTTATTCTCTCCAAAAGATAGAGTTCATATTTTTAATAGCAGTGGTTGGAGACCCCACTCCTAGTTATTACTTAAAACCTTGTTTGCATTTTTTGGGACCTAAAAAGGAAGGTCCTCTGGCACCAAGAAAGGATAAAACAATTTGACATATAACCTACAAAAGGTTCTAGGTTCCCCACCACCCAAGAGATTTTAAATATTTTTTCTCCATTCTCCTACCTTGAAAATGACATGTCCAGAGCTTGATTTAACTAAATATCCTTTCCCAGTGCCAGGATAACTTTCTCTTTCCATTTTTTCATAACACGTTTTCTCTACTGCTAAACTCCCCCTCCCTATCCCTCTTCACCACCCTAAGTCACTAGATTGTTGTTTGTATTAGGGAAACACACTTCCAAACTGTCCTTCATCAATGATGTTTTTTTAACACTCAGAGGTTCTACACTAACCACAGGAAATTCCAAATAAGGGCTGATAAATCCATGGTTTGAAACTCCTTACACCCACCAATATCCCCACTAAACAATGATCCAAAAAGGGATTCACATTCCAAGCCCTTTTCTTACACCATTAGGTTATGTGTCACCACAAACCATGGTGAAAGAGGATCTAGATACAACAATGTTGGGGATAACACACTCTCTAAGGAAGACAATAGGGTCTACTTCAATTTACCAAGAGAAAGGGTATCGATTTGTTCTTCCCCTCAAATTGTCTCTGCTAGCAAAACAATTATTGATATTAAATTTTCATCTCACACCTCCCTGTAATTATTATTATCTTTCTTCAATGGACATGACCTACCATCTCATAAACCATAAAATCCCCCACCAAATATGTACACATTGTTTTCCATTAAAAACTTTACCACATTTAACAAAGTTTCTAAAAAAAGGACCCATCTTATTACAATAGTGGGGTCCATCCATGTTGATGATGGTTATTTATGACACATAAGATGCATCCCTTGATTTGCATAGATAATTTGAGATACCTATATATCGTGTAAAAAGTTGAAATGTGGTCCATTAAATAAATTTTTTAATACCTATATCAATTTTAAGTTTTTCTTATTTTATTTGTTTAAGAGAGTAACAAATATATAATCTTGTGGTGCAATGTTTTATAGCATTTAAATAATGGAATTAATATATTCAAGCCATCTGTGTGCACACGAAAATCATCAAGGTATTTTTCAAGGATATGGTGGTCAGTTGATGGGGTTAGATGGATTTCATTTCATCCACCCAAGTTCAATTTCGTTGAGACATCTTCCGGCTTGGATTACCGGCTTGTTGAGTTTTCCCGTGCGTTGTTAACTTTCCTTGATTCCCCTTTGCACCTTTTATGAAAATGACTAAACAAAAAGATTTACTATAATAAATTACCTTTTCTATATATTACATTTGTTTTTATAAGTTATTCACTATCTTTTCACACATGCCATAAACCTAAAAACCACATTTATATATCCCAATTTTTTTTTCAAATTTGGTTTAAAAATATTTTGTAAAAATTCTAGAGTACATTTTTATGTTATTTTTCATAATAATTTCTTATTTATTCTTAAAATGTTAATATAAATTATATTATATGTGTAAGAGAAACAATGACCTACAAAAGTAATATTTGTAACTTTTCTCTTAATATAGATTATATTAAAATGTTAATATAGATTATATTATGTCTAGAAATAATGACATACACAAGTAATATTTGTAACTTTTCTCTATTACATTTAGGATAAAAATGCTATATTATTGTGTTAGAAATTTATTTTTTGAAATTATTAAGCATTTTCACATTTGTTTCTTACCTTGATTAACATTAATATATTGACATTAAAATGTTAAAAAAAATTATTTGAAAAAAAAAACATAACCACAAAGTTCTCATTAATATCTTTCCAATTGTATATTGTGCACCTAAAGTTATCACATTAATAAGAGAGCCTTAAAATTCAAATAATAGACAAATATTTAAATTATGTTTTATTTCTAATTAAAGGTTTTAATATACTCACATAACATAATATTGAAGTAAATAAAAACTAGATGACAACTTTAAATCCACTTTGCACACGTGTTAACATCCTTCCTTTTTAATTCCAATAAACTTAATGTGTAAAAAATGACATATTTTAGGCACAAGAATCCTAGATGCTCTGAACTAGTCACGGCCTGGAAGCCATGTATCCACTTGCAAGAGGGGGTCGACCCCCTCCTGATTCGTCCACCCCTAAAGAGGCGGCATTTCGATCCTTGTTAGCTTCACTATGCAAATCAACCAATAGTAACCCCCAACCATATTTGTGAAAAAGTTGGATAATATGCCAGAAGTCACCCTCCCAATAAGATCCTTTGGAAAAATGGTCGTATCCATGGTAGAAAGAGGTTCGATTTTCTAGTTCACTTGTATTTGGCAATCCCTCAGGTCAATGGACATCTGGGTTAAAAAAAATAGCATATTTTGATGAAGGGAAGAATGTCACATTAATTTTTTGGTAGTGGATTCTATGCTTATTATTGGTTTATCCAACAATACTGAGAGGGGGGGGTGGTGAATCAATATTTCCTTATTTTTCTTTTATTAATACAATTAGTGTTTAAAACAAAATATGCTATGAATCAAACAAGCAACAACATAATTTTATCATGGAAACCTCAAAGAGCAAACCACAAAATCAAACTCATTAATAAAATGATTTCTACAAAATCATTTTTCTGCTACAACAGAAAGGATGCATCAACATCCCAGTTTTCTATCTGCACCAACAAATAAGGATGTTACAACACCCCTGTTTTCTAGCTACTACTGGAAGGAGGCTACAACCTCCTTGACAGGCTTCAACTTGCCCCTAACACCACCCTGCCTCCTTGATATTTATAACTTCATAATATTTTCTTAATTCATCAATTATGTCTCCGGAAATTCTTCATGCTTCTTGGTCTCTTCTTTTCTTACTGCTACTGCGATCTGCACTTTTGAGACGCTTTATTCTAATTCAAAAACTTCATTTAAATACCTCTTATATTTCAGGTTGCACCTCTCCATTCCGTGTCTTTCCAAATATTTGTTTATTAACTTCTAATTTAAATCTTTGTTTATTACTTATTTTAATTAATTATTTAAAACTTTACGGGCATATTGACATCAATGCCAACACATATTTTAACATTATCCCCCTTTGGCATTGATGGAAACACCAAAGATAGTCCCCCCCTTTGACAACAATGACAAGGGCCCCCTTTTGACAGCTCCCCCTGTCAACATGTCTACCCCTGACAAGGTATTTTCTTCTTTTTATCTACCGTAAGGATATTACTCCCAATTTTTGTCTAAGATACTCAAAGGCTTCTTTGGGTAATGTCTTAGTGAAGATATCAACTATTTTTTCCTTTGTATCAATATATTCCATTTTGACAACCTTTTGTGACACTTTATCTCTTAGAAGGTGATATTGTATTGGAATGTGCTTAGTCTTAGAGTGCATGGCAGGAGTTTTTGATATGTTTATGGAACTAGTATTGATCTAGATGGATATCGGTGGCCACCCTCCTATTCCACTGGATCAAAACTGTTTCCCATTTTGGCAATTTTCTAGTAATATTTCTAAGGTTTTTCAGGTCCTAAACTTCTGGGGCCATTTTGAGGCCCTAAACGACGTTTGTTGACGATTTGGGGGGCCAAATGGTTGCCAACGAGCTATCGAGCACCCCAAACGGAGATCGTATGCAAAAGTTATGACCCCGAGAAATTGATTGTTCAACTAACCACCTTGGGGCTGCAAAATTTATGACAGTTCATCTTCTAGGGTTAGGTTTTTGGATGTTTGGGATTCTTTCCCTCGAGTTTATGATAAATAGGCCCTTTAGGCCTCCTTTTGTATTCAACTTGGCACGAATGAGCATAGTGGCCACATCTCTTCTCAGAGACAGCTACCACCATTCTAGTTGTTGTATTTTATAGTATGTTCTATTTCCGCTATTTAATAGAATATGTGTTTATTGTATCACTGTGATCTTTGCAATATATCTATGTATATGATTCATTATATGCTCTTTTATTTTGTTCCCACATAAATCTAGATCAGTGGTATCAGAGCAATCTACTCTTTGATTGTTTCTCGATGCATGTCCCCAACGAGGTCAGGATATAGAGAGTTGGGTCTCGAACAAGTTTCACTTGGGGAAGATCACTCTAGCCACCCCAAATGACCTCCCATGGCGGAAGAAAAGAGAGACGACAGAGCATGAGATCCTATCAAGTTGTTGCTCGAGGAAGCCCTCGTGCGACAGAGGAACGATATGATGGATAATTTATCCCAGATCCTTCGACGCATGGTAACGACGGCAAACACACCTTCAATAAGAAACCATTTTGGAGATGCGACTCCCTTCAAGGTACAAGTTAACATTGATATCTCTTTATTTGAAGGCCAAATCGATGTTGATTCCCTAGACAAATGGTTAAATCTACTAGAAGGGTATTTCTCTGTCCATAATTTTTCCCACAGGTAAAAGATCACCTTTCCACTCCTCAAGGCTGGCCCCCGTGTCAAAAATTGGTGGGAAACTTATTGTGAGCAAAACTCATCAGATGAGTTTGGATTGTTTGAGGCCAATCCCACTTGGGCCTCTTTTATAGATGCCGTCAATGAACAATATTACCATGTGGGAAACTATGATGACCAGTACACAAAATGGACCATTATGCATCAAGAGAGGGTGTAACATTCCCAAAATTTCACCAAAATTTAAATTTTTTTATGCAGCAATTAATGCTAATATTTGTCATGTGGAAAGTATAATTAATGATCATTAAATCATTTAACAAAAAATTGATTATAATTTATGACGACACATACTTCAAACAGTCGTCAATGTTTTAAATGCATTGTATCTTCTAGATGGTGTAATTACTTTGTATTGTCGTAATTACCTTTTTATGCATGAGATTGGTTGAATAATTATTCTAACCATATTAATGTTGTAACAACATTATGTATCTGTCATTTCTCTGTTTGAATGCAACATTATAATGAATATTTACATAACATCTTCCTTATCCGAATACTTTATTTGTTTCATGTTCAATGTGCACATCGTTATTTATTTTGTCTTTTAATATGTTATAGTTTTTTACCAAGGATACTAACCATTTGTTTATTTTGTGTTGAAGGGGTCCTATGGGTACCTTGAGACTTACTTAGCTATTTTATAGCTAACGCTCTTATTCTTCCTGTACAGATCACAGGTAAGAGTGATGTCTCCAAATGAAGAATTAAATCGATGTATGTCATTATGGCTTTGTTGTACCTACTCTAGCCTTTGATGTTTTAAGGCATACTTATACAGATTGCTTAACACCTAGGGTAAGGCCTACCCTAGCTATATTCAACATTTAAAAGAGTTTGTTTAGTTATTGACAAAATCTATATTCGATTGTACAAGACTTACACTTTAGCTTATGCTTATCATAAGTGTATATTATTTGTAACTTATTATGGGTTGGCACACTCCATATTATCGTTGTTAAAATGATCATGGTTTATCACCTATATAATCAATCCCAAACTATTATATAGTTCTTATGTATGAACTATTAGGTGTGGCGGGGTCACGATCCCAAGACCACGATTATAAGCTTGTAACAAGAATGTGCATGGGTATTTCGATGTAATGCGACCTGACTTTAGAAACTATACAAAACGTTCCAAACAATAATATTTTAACTATCGAATGGTAACATTAAAAAGTTATACCATAAAATATGGTTTAAAACTTTGATATGTGAATTAGTATAAATACAATTGTTTGGCAAAATACTGGGTTTTAAACTATAGGCGTGATCACGGATTTCAAAGGTGGTGAATGCGAAGCTGGCAGGAGTAAGTGAACTCGATAGTGTTAAAATTAATGCAATTTAATGCAATCTTTAGTGGGATGCACAGTGGCAATCCCGGTGGCGTTTGTTCACATGATGGCTTGGGGTTTTTTGTAAACCTTAGCTATACATTGAAAGATCACTTTAGCATTAACTTTGTTCATTTGCAAGGTTGGTTATGGGAGTCGACAGGCTCTCAGTTTTATTGGAGTTTTGAAATGTTGTTACCCTTCCAAGGTTTGATGGTGAATCTCCAAACTGCACTCCAAGGTTTTGATAGCTATAAGAGATTCCAGAGTTGAAGGTGAAGTTCGTGGCGTTGTTTCAGTTGTGAAACTAAGAAGGTAAACCCATAATCGCGTTTGAGTTTGACAGGGTTAAAAAGACTGACATTGTTTGAATTTGTTTTGGATTTCAATCTTTTAACCGGTTTGTTTATGTTGATACTTTGTGCCAGGATGTCCTGCCGTCATCAACGTTTGAAGTTGTGAAGAGTGGGATGAATGCTCCTTACGTCCCTGGTAAGCCTCAGTGATTCTGTAATACCCCAATTTTTACCCTTATAATATTTTGGGCTATAATGTAAATTTTGTATGTATATTATATATGGTTCCTAGCGTGGAGCTCAAGGCCAAGGCCCCGCTAGTGAACACTCGACCTTGAAGAGGCAAGTATTGGATATTATGTTGCCTATGTGCTAGAGAACCATGGGAATTGTAAATATGTATTTTAATATAAATGCCCACAACTAGCTATGCAATGCAACAAGATATGGGGGCATGATGTTACAAGGAGTTGGGAGGGAAATATTCAAACCCTTGAGCCAATCAAGTCAAGTCAAGTGTCAATGAGAGAACCCATGAACCATCAACTACCCATGTTGACTTTTGTGCCAAATCATTCATTTCTCCCAAAAGTTGGTTGAGGTAGTTAATGCCTTGGGGAATGGAGAGGTATGGCTGTCCAAATTCGAGTATGGGAATATTACATCCTTTTAAATTATAATTGGGGAATTACACACAAATTTTTACAAAGGAATCAATGCATAAGGAAGAGGTTGCGCCTCTCTTCTTGTTATCATCAACCAATCTCTATCCAGTCCAATGCAATAGGTTTAAAACTTCTATCAGCGAATGAAGGAACATTTGCTTCCTAAGTGAAATTATGTCAAACATAAAATACTATCAAAGATCATGAGTAAGGATTTGCTATGATATACGACTTTTAATTAAACTCGAACAAATATCAGTTTAAAGCAGAGGTATTCAATAATACAATCTAAATATTGTACACACAGGATTATACTTAGGCTGGCGCTAACTCTGTTCATACAGATATCAGTTTAAGGCAGAGGTATTCAACAATACAATTGACATCTTGTCCACCCATGATTATAGTTATGATGGCGCTAAATCTGTTCATACAGAGTTTAGTTTAAGGCAGAGGTATTCAACAATACAATCGATATCTTTTCCACACAGAATTATAGTTAGGCTGGCGTTAACTCTGTTCATACAGAGATCAGTTTAAGGCATAGGTATTAACAAATAAAACATTATTCTTTCCACACAGGGATATGGTAAATGCGGGCTCTAACTTCTAATCATATAATGATCTAGATAAAAGCAGAGGTATTAACAAATACAACATTATTATGTCCACACAGGGATATGGTAAATCTGGGCGCTAACTTTTGATCATATAACGATCCAGATAAGAGGTATGAACAAATACAACATTATTCTGTCCACAGAGTGATATGGTAAATATGGGCGCTAACTGCTGATCATATAACAATCTAGATAAAAGAAGAGGTATTGAAAAATACAACATTATTCTGTCCACACAGGGATATGGTAAATATGGGTGCTAACTTTTGATCATATAACGATCCAGATAAAAGCAGAGGTATTAACAAAATCCAAATCATTATGTCCACACAGGGATATGGTAAATCTGGGTGCTAACTTCTGATCAAATAACGATCCAGATAAAAACATAGGTATGAACAAATACAACATCATTTTGTCAACACAGGAATATGGTAAATCTGGGCGCTAAATTCTGATCCTATAATGATCCATATAAAAGCAGAGTTCAATATTATACTTACCAGGTAACTCTATCTATGCAATGATTTTGTTAAGTTGAGCGTTAACCCCTCCCTTTCTTCCAAACCTTCTCACAGAGATTAGTATCTTCTCACCGAGATGGTCTTCTTCCCCAAAACTCCTCTTGCCGAGTGTGATGTTAACATTATTCGCAGAGATATAGACTCATTAAGAATCTACTCCTATATCCCCCCCTCTCACTAGCGTCCCTCATACCCTTATATCAAGTTTAGGATTCGTTGTTGAAGTGACAATCATGGATCCAACCACCAAACACCATCAAGGGACAAGTGGCAAACTTGGAAAGAGTTTTGCGCTCCATGAGGGAGATAAACTCACGGTAATATCTCCATGAGTTCCTCCACAAGAGTTTGGGGCTACATGAGGGAGACAAACTCACAGTGATATCTCCATGAGTAGTAGTGCACCCAAGTTGAGGTATAATGTATAACTATACATATCTAAGTTAGGTGGAATACCCTTGTAAGATATACTCATGCATGGTTGGGTAAATAAAGTTGGCCTTTATGTTCAACAAAAAATACTTTTTCAAAATACATTTACGCATCCCTTTATTTACATAAATCTAATATATTTATGTATTACCTTAATATGCCCAAACAATAATGTTTTTCTTTATCTTCATAACCTTAATAAATATGTATGTATTTAGAGATAGGGTATCGCTTTCTTTATTTCAATACCTTTTTAGTGCCACTAGTAAGTATTCATTATAGGCCTAAGGGGTACCACTCATTCACAATATTAAGAATAACTTATTTTAAGTTAATCAATGTATATCCTACTTGCATTCTTAGGTGAGTAGGGTATTATCTTGCAGCACTATTTTGGTAATTAAAGAGCGTGTCGCTACTACTTTTAACATTATGCCAAAAGGATAGAATTTTTAACTCATCTTCCTTTCGGTATCCCATAGATTAACAATGATATCCTAGTCATTATTATTAGTTTCACAAGACATATCTTACCTTTAACCCCCCCCCTAGTTGGATTCATGCCCCCATTGTTAAGTTGCATCGTGTCCTTAGTCTCCTAAGTCTACAATAACAATTACAACTTAGGAAATAAAATAACAATACTTTCAAGGTCCACTGGTGGGGCCTTGGCCTTGAACTCCTCGCCAAAGCCACATACATAGTTACAATTCTTCAATTACAAAGTAATAGATAAAAAGAGGGATGCTACAGAAGGAGATGTCATTTCAAGGTGTTGATTCATTTTTAAAGGTGCTAGAGCAATCCACCTAATATAATATAAGGAAATTTTGTGGAGAAAGTCGTGGAACCTCAGGAGTAAGGATTTTACATATATAAATTTTAATTGGTTAAAAGTTAGAGAACTATTTATTTGATTAGAATAAAAAAGATATGAGATCTGGTTTTTGAAGTTATTGAAGAAATTCTTGTGTGACTGAGTAATGGTAAATTTTTGCAGTGAGTAAAAACATTTTTAACTTTTGGAGAAAGGAAAATAATTAAAAAAAAATTGTTTGAAAGGGTTTTAAATAAAATTATAAGCTTGCGGAATGGTAAAAAAAAAGGTTTTGGAATGATAAATTTATAAAGAAATTTCCAAAAAAAATTGTAACAGGGTTTTATATATAAAGAGAATTACGGTTACCCCTAAAAAAAAGGATCAATTTTGTCAAGATTGAAATTTGAAGGCATGTAGATTCACTTGCAAAATTTTCATGAAGAAAAGTCGTGAAAGAGAAGTCCATCCTTGGTTAAGATTGCCTCAAGAATGAAAAAATCATAATTTGTGAGGAGAAATTCCGGTGAAGGGAGAGTACAAGATTCGGATATAGGATGTTTAACTCTGAAGTGATGAACATTGACCTGGAGGAAATATCATGTGCAAAATTTAATATTTGGACTTTATAAAGAGGAGTTATAAGGCACTAATATAGTTCCTATTTACATTAAGTCTTTGTAAAGGATGGTGGTTAAATATTTACAAATTTTTTTATAAGGGGAACTTTGGAGTTATAATATATCTTTGCATTTTTGGAGTTTTAAGGAATCATTTTATAATAAGGGGGTTTTTAGTGGTCTTTTGACTTGTTTTTTAAAACATGCTTAAGCATTCTCATTTTCTCAAAGTCCACAAAAGCATAAGCAACTTGAAATGGTGCATATTATTAATAGAATGGTGAAAATTGAAGATATGTTTCATCTGCTCCATACATTAACCAACACAACTCCAGGATCCACAATTTCACTCAACAAAGGAACAATGATGTATGTACTTGTCTTCAAGTCATGCACAAAAAGGTGGACATGTTAAAAGTTCAAAATAACTTGTCAACATATGAGCGACATCAAAAGCCTAATTTCATTCTCTTTCAGAATAATCCATTGTTTGATAGTAAATCAGATGTGAATGATAAAAATGATGTCATTAAGGAATCAAGGAACAAGCATGTACCTGTTGATTGTGAGGACCAGTTCAGTATGTTATCAACTGATGACATTGGAAACAAAGAAGATAAAGTGAATGAATTGAAGGATCAACATAATTTTGTTCGAACTTGGGAAGAGGTTCAATTTAAATGAAATAGATATGGCTTAGGATATGCTAAAGTTGATGATGATATTTTTCATATTCCTAGTTATAAAAAAACAATCAAGTTTGTGAGTGGTGGTTTTTTGTTTCATGATGATGATATGGTACAGGTACATGATGATATGGAACAGGTGCATAACAAGATGATGATCATTGTGCTAATGCAAATGTTGATATAGATGGTGATATAGGTTTTGATTATGATGACGATTTGTTGAAAAATGAAGTTGAACAGTGCCAACACTGTCACCGAGTTGGACATCAGAAATTCCAGTGTTTTGATCTTCACCCATGCAGATTTTGTTGAGGTATTTGTAACTTCGGAAGATATTCTTCTATGTATTACACTGTACTTTATTATATTCATGATGGATATGTTTTATTCCTCCAACCATAAGTGTCGTCATTTGTGTTTGTAAGTGTCTCAAGTGTCACAAGCGTTTCAAGTGTCGCAACTTATATTTGATGGGTTATTAGACCACTGGTGTGGGGTTGGCCATGGTTGAGTTAAGTAGTTGGGTTATTAGAATTCCTTAGGAGGTCGGCCCAGTTAGTGTTTTTGCAGGTCAAGTCAATCTATAAATAGAGAGGTTGTGTCTCTCATTCTATTCATTCACTCACTCATCCAACTCGCATAGTTGAGAGAGAGAGTTGCGCACAAGTGGAGGAGGAGGAGTATCCTCTAGTGACATCTCCTGGGGATTGATCTTTGTGATCTTTGTATTGGCACTTATTCTATATCTGAGGAAGTTGCGGGGTTTTTCACCTTCTTGGTTTTCCCGGTGAAATGCTTTGTGTATATTGTCTCTTGTGATTGATATGCTGTTGATATGTTGTACATGTTATTCTCTTAGTGATCCTAGATAATATTGAAGGAAATTATCGAAAAATTAACATGGTATCAGAGCTGACCTAAGAAGAAGACACTGTGCAGGTGCGGAAGCTAGGGCTTCTTAATTTTTGGGTTTCTCTCCACAGACCATCAAAGGAAATAGGCTAGATTGAATCTCCTAACAAGGGTGCATCTTTCTGTCAAGACATAATTCAATTCTGAGCATTTTCAGTTTTTGGCCCGTCACTGCTGCGGGAAATTAGGGTTTCAAAGAAAGTTGGAATTTTTGGAATCTGAATCCACAGCTAGATGCTCCTCAAGAAAATCGAAGTTTAGAGCACAAGATCAAACTTTTGGATGGGCAGAAGGTCGAGCTTGATCAAACCCTAGTTCGGGATCCTGTCTAGAAGATCCAGAAGTTTGAAAGGCAATTTTGAGGGGTCAAAATTTGCAGATCTCGAAATCAAAGTATACCAGCTTGACCAGCTCAGCAAGGCACATATTTCCATCCTTTTAGAAGTTTGAGGGGGTGATAAAATGTCTCACCACACCAAGCTTGAAGATAATCTTTAAGGGGTTGATAACTTCCGATCATGGAAGTATAGGATTGGGTTAATCCTAGAAGAGAATGAGTTGGATACCTACATAAGTGAAGTAATTCCAGTTCCAGAGGGAGATGAGGCTAAGGCCTTACACAAAAAGAATCTGGTCGAGGCTAAGAGAATCATTGTTGATTCTATTAAGGACCATCTCATACCCCATGTGTCTTCCCTAAAGACATCTAAATAGATGTTTGACTCCTTGACCAAGTTGTTTGAAGAAAAGAACATAAATCGGAAGATGACTCTACGGAACCAATTGAAAGGGGTAAATATCCAGAATGGAGAGACCATCCAATCCTACTCTTCTAAGGTCTCTCAAATCAAGGAACAACTTGAAGCTGTGGATGAAGTAGTGGAGAATGGAGGAATTGTCATGACCACATTGAATGGCCTACTTAGGTCATGGGACTCCTTCATCCAAGGAATATGTGCAAGAAAGAAATTGATCTCTTTCAGTAGACTGTGGGAGGAATGTTCACAAGAAGAAGCTAGGAGTGTGGCTCGAGAAGAAAATATGGGAAATGAAGATCAAGCTCTCACAACACACACCAAGAAAAGCAATTTTAAGAAGGAGCAACCTCAGAGCAGAAGATCTTCACACCACCAACACCACCATTATAAAAAAGATAAGAAAGATCTGAGATGCTTCATTTGTAATGAGAAGGGACACTTTGACTCAGTTTGTCCCAAGAACAAAAAGGGCTACAAAAAAAACAACAACAATAAGAGCAACAAGAAGAGATATCATGCTCATGATGCTAAGGATGACGAACCTCCTAGGAATAAGACTAGGGTAGAAAGTGAAGATTCTTCAAGTGACGAAGAATATGTTCTATCTTCATTGACAAAAAGAAATTAATTACAGACATTGAGATGGTTCAAAAGCAAGGGATGGAAGGGGGTTGGAATGATGACCTAAGAGAGCGGGAACATAACCTTCTGGAGAGACTTGAAGCAGAAATCCTGAATCTAATGGATTCATGAAGGAGAAAGCAACACTATGTTTTTCCACAGCTCACTCATCCAAAACAGACCTAGGTCTAAGATCCTAAAAATTCGTAAGCTCAATGGGAACACTGCTGAATCCAGAGAAGAAATAGAAGAGGAACTTGTTCACCACTTTGAGACTGTTATGAAGGAAGATAGGCCTGACCGAGGACCTGATATTGCCAAGATCGCCTCTCTCATACCTCGGCTTGTCACTTAGGAACAAAATGATATGCTCAATAAGGTTGTTTCCATGCAATAAGTTGAAGAGGCAGTCAATCTAATGGCTATGGGAAAGGCTCCCGGGCATGATGGTTTTACTTCCAACTTCTTTCACCATTTCTGGGATCTCATTAAGGTCGAAATCCACCAGGTGGTGGAGGAATCCAGAAGCAGTGGTGGAGTGTTGAAAGCTTTTAATGATACCTTCCTATCCTTAATTCCCAAGGAGGAAGGGGCGGACACCCCCGAAAAATTCAGACCCATTTCCTTATGTAATGTGATCTATAAGATTATTTCCAAAGTCATCGCCAATCGCCTCAAACCGCTTCTGCCCACTCTAATCAGCCCTAAGTAGTCAGGGTTCGTGGAAGGTCGAAAAATAGTGGATGGGATTATTTTGGTCCATGAGACGTTACATTCTCTAAAGGCCCTAAAGAAACCAGGGATGTTGGTGAAACTAGATATTGCAAAGGCCTATGATAAGCTAAAATGGCAGTACATGAGTGGGATCTTGGAGGCCTTTGGCTTTAATCAGGTTTGGGTTAAATGGATCATGAATTTGGTCACCACCCCTTTTTTCTCTATCCTCCTAAATGGCATCCCAACAAAGCTGCTACAGGCCTCTAGAGGCATCATACAAGGTGATCCTCTATCCCCATTCCTTTTCATCATTATGGTTGAAGGTCTCAGCAGACTATTGAACTCAATGGTGGCCAATGGCGGCATTCGGGGGTTAAGATTACATAGAGGTCTAGACCGACAGACCCATCAGTAGTTTGTTGTTGACACAATGTTAATGGGGAACCCTTTAGTCCAAGAAGCCAGAGCTTTCAAAAAGTGTCTGGATTTTTTTGCCAAAGCTTCTGGTTTAGAAGTAAATCCTGGAAAATCCCAAGTTTTTTTCCTCAACACCCCTGGTGTAACTCAACGCAACGTCACTAGAATTCTTGGTTTTTTGTGAGGGACCTTTCCCTCAAAGTACCTTGGGGCCCCCCTAGGGATGGCTTGATTCGTAAGGAATCCTGGCATGATTTAGTGGAAAGAATGAAGAGAAAGCTCTCCAATTGGACTCTTCTCCCTCTAAACCTCCCGAGCCAGCTCACCCTAGTCAAATCAGTTCTCCAGGCCATGCTGGTCTATCTATTCTCGATGTTGTCCCCTCCTAAATCCATCCTAAAGGAAATTCAGAGCATTCAAAGATTGTTTCTCTAGGGAAGCAGGGAAACTAAGGAGAAATTCTCTTTGGTTGGGTGGGAGAAAGTTTGCAGGCCTAAGAGCAAGGGGGGGCTTGGTCTTAGGGACCCTGAAATTCTAAGTGAAATCTATGGGGCTAAAATATGGTGGCGTTGGTGCATCAATTAGGGGGAGCCTTGGGCAAAGCTCTGGCATAGCAAGTATGCAAGGAATAGAGAAATAGGGCAACTGATCATACTCAATGAAATCATGCAAGGATCTCACATTTGGAAAAAAGCCTTTTCAGCCAGACAATTGGTGCAAGATCATTGCTTCTGGGAAATTCATAATGGGGAGGAGGCCCACTTCTGGGAGGATTCATGGAATTAGTTCCCTAAGCTCGGGGATGATCCCAGGTGGCAAATCATAAAGGAAAGAGGCCTTGCTACTGGTAAAACAAAAGTTAGCCACTATTAGATTCATGGTAATGAAGAGAGGCACAGGAGATGGCTTCCGATTGGTAGTTGGGATGATTCGTCCACAGAGGACTCCCTCTCGACCTTCGACGACATGGCAAAGGAAAGATTTGTCCGGGCCAGTGATTCCATGGACAAACTTCGTTGGGGCCTCTCTCAGAAAGGTACTTTTGGCATCCAGGAGGCTTATGAAATTCGTATTTAGGATGAGGAGGAGACAAGGAAAATATGGGGAAAGGTGTGGGGAATGAACAAATGGCCAAAAATTGCGGTGTTATGTTGGTTAGTAGTATGGAAGCAAATTCTAACTAGCGAAAATCTGCGAAAAAGGGGGATCTGTGGACCTTCCAGGTGTCCTCTTTATCTAAACGCGGAGGAAACTAGTAATCATCTGCTGGACTCATGCAATTTTTCTTCTGCAATTTGGGACAGGGGAGCTGCCATGTTCAGAAGAAGTTACCGGGTGAGAGACCATCCTGATCAAACTTTGAATGCATGGGACATCCAAGCTTTCTCCAATCCTATCATAGGGATGCTCTGGAAGCTCTTCCCTGGATTGGTGTTATGGTCACTATGGAAGGAAAGGAACGAAAGAGTTTTCAGGGATCATTCCAATGATGAGGAGATGGTGTGGACAAAATTAGCAAGAAATATGTTGGAAACCATTCAGAGTTAGCAGTGGAATGATAAGGATAAGGAGTTATCTACGGGGGATTATCAAATCACTAAGGGATGATGGGGTCTTTGCCGATCCGATATTGAGGGGTTACGTAGGAGGATCGTGAATTGCATGCCTGATATTCCGTTCTGATGGTCTCCTCCTCCGGCTCAGATTTTCAAAATCAATTTTGATGGTTCTTCCTGGGAAAAACCTGGTCTGGCAGGGTTTGGAGGAGTTTGTCGGGACTCAATAGGTACGATAGCAAAGGTCTTTTTCGGTGCTATTGTCCATGAGACAAACAATTCCGTGGAATTGGAAGGCCTGATTCAGGGGGTCCGTTTAGACATCGGGGAATCTTGGCTCCCAATGGTGATAGAAGGCGATTCGCTAATCGTTATCCACATGGAATAGAAGATGTCTTTTGGGAAAACTCCAAAAAATGTTTTGATGAGTTGGCGTCTCCTGGAAAGGCTGGATTTCCTCTGTCAGCTCCTCTCAAATCAGCCGCCATCACTTTCAACCACGTAAAGCGGGAAGCCAATAAAGTGGCGGACCAGCTTGCCAACCATGGTATTGAGGTAGGGTCACCATTTATGGCGTGCTGTCCTGCTAGAAACCCTCAGGACGCGTGGAAGAGACAGTGTTGCCACTTGGATCAGGAGGATCTGGCTAGGCATCTCTTAGGGACAACTCAGGGTTCTACTCTCGCATGTATCTCTGACGAAGGTGAGGTTATTATCCGACGGGAGTCCCAAGACAGGGGGCTTCAAAGGATGGATTAATTCTAGTGCTTGATAAACTCATCAATGATAGACAAGGTTTGGTACAATAGCGTGCAGGCTTTACATGCTGACAAGATCCGCAAACTCCTTTGCTCTTCCCATATCGGTCCTTTCTACCGATCTAAGAGCCGGACAGTAAATGTTATGAAAGGAATCTCGTACCTGCTAATGAATTCTCATCATGGTTCAGTTAAGATCCGCACATTCCATAGAGCTTCAAATATGGTCGACGATCCTCAGACCATTTTCATCTGCTTCACCCATTTTCATTTGTGTCATCCTCTGTTCAGTCTATCTGAGGAGTTTGCAGGCTCTGTCGGTTGGGTTCGACAGTCGAATCCTCAGTGCTAGTGGTCATGGCATCAAAATGCAAGTGCCCCCCCCCCCACCCCCCGGGAGGGTGGTGAATCCTCCAGTCTAGGCGAGGCCAAAATTGGTAGGGTTACCCGTGCCTCTGCCAGGACTTGTTTGCGGGAATCTGCGGAATTTTTCTATAATCGCATTCCTCCTCCAATTCGCAAGGAAATTGGGGAGATTGAAAAGGGGCTCTGGGAGGAACTTCAGAACCTCTCAGTGGAGGAAATTCATCAGGATACAGAGGACTGGATTTTAGACCCTGGCTCAACTACTGGTCGGGCCTCCCTTTATGAGCGCACTCTCATGAATTATTGGGTAACTAAGAATTTGCTGGCTAATGTTCTTATGGATGTGGCCAACAAGTGACGGGGGGATGAGGAGCCAGTTAGATCCTGGAAGTCGCATAATCTTGACAGCAGAATTATGCACGCCAAAGTGGATTCCATAGCAAAGAAGTTGGGCATTACGTTTATCCTTCCAGGCATGCGTAATGGAGACGGAAACGGGGGCAGTTGGGATGGTATCCTCGCTTGGCATGGGCCTGGTAGCGTCCCAGAAGCTGCTCTGCACCAGGTGACTACGACTTCCTCCAATCTGGATGCAGATGGGTGAGCTCTACAAACTTTCACCATTGACTAAGGTGCTCTGTTATGGTTTTCTGTTTTTGGTTCCGCTCTACGCTAGTAACAGGATCACGGATGAAACTTATGTAGGCTGTGTTTTGGTTGTTTTATATGGTCTGTGTCAAAACTTTGGAACAATTTGTTATGGTCTAGTTATGTCTGCTTCCTGTTTGGCATTTAAAAGCCGGGAACGTTGTGGATTTTTCTGCTACTTATGGATGGTTGTTGGATTCCTGTTTGACCTCTGTTGGTCAGGAATGCCTGTGTCACTGTTGTATAGCTATGTACTCTCTGTGAGCCAGTAATATATATCTTTTTTCTTTACAAAAAAAAACATTCATTTACAATTTGGACAAAGTAGGGAAGATTACTAGTAATTTCGAGCTTCAAACCCCCAAAGGTAGATGGCTCCAAATAACTCCAAATGCTCTCAAATTGTACCAGTAGGTGTATGAATGATGTTAATACATAAAAATGGTTTTTATAGGTATCTTTTAACCATAAAATGACTTCTGCAACTCACTTTGGCAATCTGATCAATGTATGGAGTTTTACTAGTAAATTGTGGTTCAAATCCCCCTAGGGGTAGATGATGAAAATGACTATCCAAATGCACTCAATCCAACTCAAAATTATGAATGGAAGAAGGGGACATATAAAGGACATAAACATGAACTCATATGCATCACCATTCAACTTTTAATGTCTGCTATAACTCCCTTAAATCAGATGCAAAAAGACTAGTTTCAACCTTGGGGGAAATAACATTAAATCTTCTTCAAATGGCATTAAACTTATCAAAATGACACCAAATGCTTAAGTACTGAACATGAAACCTATAATACTCATCAATGGAAGTCCATACATCATAAATATATCAGATAAAAATTCTTCCATTCGAAATCATCATCAATACATTGGCATACATCAATCTAGTGGGGGAATGGTCATGGTTTGCTCAATAATCATCAATTTTACATACAAACAATTGATATTTAGACATGAAACTTTCTGGAGATGAATAACAGAGTATTTAATTCATATTATAAGAAATGGGGCATTAGAAGATCCCCCAAAGAGTACAATAGCTCACCAAAAACGCCCTCCCTTAAGGATCAAGAATATGCAATGAAAATTGGAAATGGTTGAAGGAATGAGATGCAATAGAAGAAACCATGATATTCCCTATAGCTTACACCTGCAACAAATGACTCCATTAAAGATCCAAATTAAAGTTCTGAATGGACTTTCCAATTACCAACTTGGATGGGAATCTTTCACCCTCGAAATTGGCTAAGGCAAGAAACTAGTCATCCACTAGCTCTCCCTCTTCACAAATGCAATTGAAAATTCTAAAAATGATCAAAAGATGATATTCTTATTTGTTCATGACTTTTATAAACTTATAATGTACTCCATGGGTCGAATTCCTTCCAAGAGATTCATGCCAACTCAAGTTGGGAAGAGATTCCCAAGTATGCCACTTATCCTTCCAATTCTAGCTCTCTCCTTCTCCAAATTCGAATTGGTGTCTCTTTGGATTCCCTAACTCACTTGAACACCATATTGGAGGCTATTTTTAGCCCTGACGTGTCATAAATGTCATATGTCAGCCCTCAGGTCTGATTTGTGTCATAGGTGTCACAGCATCTTCATCATTGTTGTCATAGAGCTAGGGAATGTAGCCTAAGTGTCTCACTAGCTCCAAATTGTCTCTTCCTCTTCCATGGGAGTTATTATTCAACTCCAATTCAAACTTACATGACTCATGCCAAGTATATTGACCTTCTAACTCATCCCAAGAACATTTGGCTTCTTATGGATTCGAAATGACAACAGTAGGATGCCATGTGGCATGGAAAATCTAGCTTGTGTGGGTCCCACATCCTCCATGTGTCTTCATGATCAATTGCCACTTTGATTTTCTCTTGTATTTATTTATTTATCTCCTTTATTAAATATTTATGCCATTCTAATGTTCAAACATCATTTATTATCCTCCTTATGTCAAATCCCAAATCTTCCACCCTCAACCTAGGAAACTAGTAATTTTCCTCGGCAATATTTTGACCCTTGACATCAATTTGACAAACTCTCATGAATATGGTAATTGGGCTTAGGCCATTGTGACCCAATGCCAAATTTGGGACATGACATCAAAGCATAAGCATGATTGCTTTTGGGAGAGGCTTGGAGACAATGTTCTTTCTCTATAACAAGCTTGCCTTGTTCTTTTCTTGCAAAGTCAGGAACATCTATGTTATGCTCTTCAAGCATATTAGCCATGATGTCCAATTTCTTTTTGAAACAATATTTCTTAGGATGAGTTCCTTTGCAACAATAAGAACACTTGGGATTCTCCTTCTTCATCTTCTTGGCTTTGGAATCTTCATCAGATTCCTCTTCATCTGGCAACATTTTTTGTTTGGATTTGTCATTCTTGAAATCTTTGTTCCATGAGAAACAAATCCAAATTCCTTGGAGGGTGTTAGATCCCTCATTTGGACCAGCTTGTCCTTCTCCTTAGTGAGCAAATCAATGAATGCATCCAAGGTTGGTATCTTCCAATTGGGAAATGCAAGTCTTGTAGTATGAAAAGTAGACACAAATATTGAGTATTCAGAGCTCAGTTTTGACAGAATGGTAAGGATTAGCTGCTCATCCTTCTTATCTATGCCACATTGCTTGATTTGAAGCACTAGGTTCTTGAATTTTGAGATGAAATCTTCCATTGAATCGAAATTACTTGGAATAAGTGAGATCAACTCAATCTCCAATAAATGGCCTCTGAGGTCGTCCTGTTTTCCAAAGAGAGACTCTAGATTTGTCCACACTTGATTTGGAGTGGATAGAGAGTCAATATGGAATAGAAGATCTGGAGATACAAAGAGACAAAGTAACCCATAAGCTTCATCAAGCCTATTGAACCATTTGGATTTTATGCAACAACTCTTGGCTCTGTTTCAAGCCCCATAGTGACTCTATACAATCCTTTGCTTCGAAGTTGGATGATCATATGCGCCTTCCAGTCAAAGTAGTTGAAGGGAGTGAGAGTCACAGATTTAGCTTGATTTTATACATGCTTATGCGTGTTGGGTATGTTATATCTCTTCACATGGTCGCTGCGTGTACAACACGATCCCTACGGCACCTTCGATTCGCCTGCGCCGGGCGCGTCCGGAGGGGGGGGTTTAGAGGGGGGGGTAGCCCGACAGGGCCCACCCCCTTCGTTTCGGACCGTTAGGTTCCGAAACGACACGGAGGGGGCCGTTAGGCCCCCGGAGTCCGCGCGGAGCGCAAAAATTTTTTGGGTTGCTTTTTGCTTTTTCGCGATTTTCGACCCATTGTACTCTATCTAATTCCGGTAAAAGGAATTAGGGTTGTAACCTAATTCGGGTAAACGAATTAGGGTTTTAGATGCTGCAGAATACCATTTATTGTATTGTACATGTAAAATAAACATATAATGAGAAAGGAGCTATGCGGCTCTAAGTTTTGCTGGTTTTTCCCGGTTAAGGGTTTCCAGGTGAAAATCTCTGTGTAATGTGTGTGCCATTGTGTATTTTCTGTAAATGCTTAAGAATCGATATATGTTTGTACTTCACTGTTAAGGTTTAAAACTTACAATGCGTTCCTGATGATGGAAATACCCTGCAAAAAACACTCTAGAAATTGTTTTGAATCAATCTTGCTTTAATACCATGTGAAATTTTCAATGGCTTAGGTCTAGATTCAATCAGACAACTTCACATGGAATATTTCTGAGAATGAGAGAAGAAGAATAAAGAAGATAATTTGAGGAAAACACTCTGTATTGTATTCATCAATATGATTACAATATATAATACATCTTCCATGGAGAAAAGCGAATTCCTTAGAGGCAAGTTGAAAATGACAAAAAGAAAAGGCTTACCAAAGGGAAAAAAACCCCTAGGTGGAAAAAGTTGTTTCCAAAACTGTCTAAAGGCTCACGAATTGGCTGATATGGTATGGTAGCTCATGAGTGAGGTAAATGGAATGTAATGTAATGATGGCTTTAGGAGAGAAGAAAAGATGTGGAGGTCGAATTAGTCAAGTGGAGAGAGTTTCCAAGTCAACTAACTTTACCCTATCCACTAGAAAGTAGAAAAAACAGGATAAAGTTGTCTAAATAAAGAAAGTGTCTTTCTAATTCAGGAATAGAATAAAATCAAACAGAATCCAAGGAAATATTATCCAGAATTTGTCCAAATTCGTTTTTGTGACTTAGGATGGAAAGTGGTCCACTAAAAGACAAAACTGGCCCTATTTACCTAGTCAAAACTTAGGAAATTAATCATAAATTATTAATTAATTATATCCTAAGTCTAAAATGGTATAGGTGGGTTTTTTAATACTCCAACATACAAAAGTGTTTTGATTTAGGATTTGATGATACAGGGACTTGTCCCTGACAAGGGGGAAATAACATCTACAGATTGAAGTCAGGTTCCAAGTTTTTGTTGTGAACTTGTGAACAAATGGGAAACACGTATGCAAACTTGTTCCTGAATTTTGAAGACAGAGTGAAAGTCAAGTTTCTAGAACCATCAATCGAGTAGAACACATGAGAGTCTACTTTTTTTATTGAAAGTTTTTGGTAATGTTTAAACCATCTTTTCGTGGTTCTTGGTACAATTTTTGTGATCAACAAAAGTCATTCAAGCTTCTAGTTGATATGGTTTATGATAATCCTAAAACCACCTTGTTGTCCTTGTCATGGTTTTTGGTCATCCAAAAACCACCAATCAAGTAGAAGACATAAAGTTTTGCTTGTTTACATTTTCAGAGAACATAAACAATTGTTTCTCTATTGGGATAGTTTATGGTCAACTTGAAACTATGCAACTTAGTAGAAGTCTTAATATTCTGCTAGATTTTGTTTCAGAGATATTTTCAGTCCTTTGTAGCTGACCTTGTTGAGTTTTATACTCTTTGAATTTGCTTGACACATTGTTGATTGTCAAGTAGGACCAGTTTTTCAGGCACTGACAAACTTATGATTAAGGGGGGATGTTAAAAACTAATCATAGTTTGTTAGTTAACCTAACTATTATACAGTTACATGACAGTTATTGTCTTTTGGTAATATTTATGTACATCTCTGTGCATACATACGATAGCTTAATTTGCTCACTAATGTAAAGGATTTTCTGCCATTGTTCATCTTAATGTTTATCTTTTTCTTCTTTGTTAAATTTTCTGAATTTACTTCAATTTGATCTAGGATCTTAACTGAGAGAACAACATGTACAGCATATCTACAGCATATCAATCATGGAGACAATAATGCAAGCACACAAAAGACACAAAGATTTACTTGGGGAAAACCATAAAGGTGAAAAACCCCAATAACTTCCTCAGAGATAGATAGAGCAATGATACAACCAACCAAGAGAGATAGCCATAACCTAGCAGCAATCCTCCTCCTCCATAAGTGCGCCTCTCCTCCTTGAGAGCATGTGTGAGAAGTGAGTGAGTAAATAGAGTGCCTCCCGCACTCTATTTATACTTGACTTGACTTGCCTTTTTACCTAACTCATGTAGGATCGAAATTAACCACATAACATAATGCTGAGTGGGCCGACCCCCAATAGGGTGGTCTAATAACCCTTTGACCCACATGACTTATACAGGGCCGACCCCAAATAAGGTGGTCTAATAACCCATCAAGTATAAGTTACGACACTTACAATATAAATGACGACACTTCCTTATAGAGGAATAATACCATCTCTATAGGAATACAATATACATATATGTGAAATACATTCCGAAGTTACATATACATCAACACTCCCTCTTAACTAGGAAGGTATTTCTCAGCACAGTTCTTCTAGCACAAGTCATCTTCTCTGGATCATCGTCACTGGATAATCGTCATCGAGTCATCATCATCGTCACTGCTGCTGCTATCTCAATCAATCTTTGAATCTACTCGTCATAGGAAGTTCTACAGAGCCAGTCCTTTTTCATACTGGATGTAGGCCCACCACCTGCAGGTCTTCGTCATCACTGGCCATACTGTGGAATCCTCAGGACTTATTACGTGCGTCACAAAACCTCGAAAGAGCATCCCAGGATGTTACGGGTACACAACTCCGAACTGTAGGATCTCCCAGGGCGCTATTACATGTGACCCCACCACAAAACCTCGAAAGAGCATCTCAGGATGTTACGGGTACACAACTCCGACCTGAAATCTCCCAGGGCACAAATTACATGTGGTCCACCACAAAACCTCGCAAGAGCATCTCAGGATGTTACGGGTACACAACTCCGACCTGAAATCTCCCAGGGCACAAATTACATGTGGTCATGGAAAAACCTCGAAAGAGCATCTCAGGATGTTACGGGTACACAACTCCGACCTGAAATCTCCCAGGGCCCAAATTACATGCCATAGGACAAAACCTCGCAAGAGCATCTCAGGATGTTACGGGTACACAAATCCGACCTGAGATCTCCCAGGGCACAAATTACATGTCCTCCCAGAGCAATGTCTCGAAAGA
Organism: Larix kaempferi; assembly: GCA_027924585.1. Lineage (NCBI taxonomy): Eukaryota > Viridiplantae > Streptophyta > Pinopsida > Pinales > Pinaceae > Larix > Larix kaempferi. The sequence continues at coordinate 46,365,986 of BSBM01000047.1, read as the reverse complement.
GCATCCCAGGCTGTTACGGGTACACAACTCCGACCTATAGGATCTCCCAGACATGCTCATCTGCACAACCTGATCCACGGCCACAGAGTATCAACCTGATACTCACCATACATCATCCTGATGTACTCATGATCATCCTGATCATCATCACTGCAACGTCCTGCTGCATGTCATCTGGAGCAACATCCTGAAGCTCGTCATCTATGATCATCCTGATCATCTCTGCAACATCCTGCTGCATGTCATCTGGAGCAACATCCTGAAGCTCGTCATCTATGATCATCCTGATCATCACTGCAACATCCTGCTGCATGATCCACCTGATCATCAATGCATCTACCTGATGCATACCAAGTATCTACCTGATACATATCATCATACATGATCCTCCTGATCATCAATGTATCCACCTGATACAAATACATGATACATATCATCATACATGATCCTCCTGATCATCAATGTATCACCTGATACAAATACATGATACATATCATCATACATGATCCTCCTGATCATCAATGTATCCACCTAATACAAATACATGATACATATCATCATACATGATCCTCCCGATCATCAATGCATCTACCTGATGCATACCAAGTATCTACCTGATACATATCATCATACATGATCCTCCTGATCATCAATGTATCCACCTGATACAAATACAAATACATGATACATATCACCATACATGATCCACCTGATCATACAATGTATCCACCTGATACATATACAGATACGTGGTCCAAGCATCCAACATGATGCATATACAAAATACGTACACATGATCCAACTGATCATATCCAGCATCCAACATGATGCATACATACATAGATGATCCAACTGATCATATCCAGCATCCAACATGATGCGTACATACATACATAAAAATGATCCAACTGATCATATCAAGCAGAAACCAGAACATCATCCTGATGCTCATCATCCAGCGCTTACATCCACAGCCATGTGAAGGATCCTCCTTCCAACATGCTTGGAATGGCTTCAGCAAATGTGTCCATCACTTCTTCCTCGAAGTGTCCTCGATCTGAAGAATTCCAAGCCTCTCTCTGAAGTACTCGAACTTCACTCTGGCTAGTGGCTTCGTCAGCACATCTGCAATCTGCTCATCCGTCGCAACATACAGGAGCTTCACAGCTCCTCTCTGCACCATATCCCTGATATAGTGATATTTGATCTCTATGTGTTTCGACCTGTCATGAAACACTGGGTTCTCGGACAGCTTCACACAACTCTGGTTATCACAAAAGATACCAGTAGCCTCCAATGGGAGATCAAATAACTCAGACAGTAGCTTCCGTAGCCATACTGTCTCACAACTAGCTGAACAGGCTGCAACATACTTTGCCTCAGCTGTACTCAGTGCTACACAGGACTGCTTCCTGCTAAACCAAGAGATCACACCTGATCCCATACTGAAGCAACACCCAGATGTGCTCTTCCTATCTGCAGCACTGCCATCCCAATTTGAATCAACATAACCCTGCAGGTTAAACTTTTGATTCTCCTCATACCTGAGCCCATAATCCACTGTACCCTTCAGGTACCTCAGAACATGCTTTACAGCAGCCAAGTGAACACTCCTCGGATCCGTCAGGAACTGGCTCAATGTGTTCACAGCAAAGCAAATGTCTGGTCTCGTGGTCATCAGGTACATCAAGGACCCAATCATCTGGCGATACATAGAGACATCAATCGGCTCAGATGAAGCATCACATAGAAGCTTCAGATTTGATGCCATAGGTGTGGCCATGGCCTTGCAATCCATCATCCCGAACCTCTTTGGGATCTCTACTGCATACTTCCCTTGTCCAAGGAAGATTCTATCTGCAGTCTGCCACACCTCCATGCCAAAAACAAATAGTGCATCATCCCCAAGTTCTTCATCTCGAACTCAGTAGTAAGCTTCCGCTGTGTGTCGGCAATCAATCTATCTTCACCATACCAAGTTCTGCACATATATGATTTCCTATCATGTGTCTCAGAACCAAGTGGCTGCTCTACATACACTTCTTCTTCAACTACACCATTCAAGGAAGCTATCTTGAATCCATCTGGTGTATCTTCTATTTCATCACTTTTATATTTCTTAATGCTGCCATCTCCAACATGCTTGATTTGATAGTTCCATTTGGAAGTCATAGCAAACTTCCCTTTATGTCTTGGGATTACATCCCAAACATCATTCTTCATGATCGACGGATCATGGCATTTCATTTCTTCATCCCAGATCCCGGGAACTTCAATATCTTCAATATCTTCAATATATATCTTTGTTGCTGGAACAAATGTTGTAGTTCTTCTTTTGTAGGAGATGGCATACGATCTTTCCTACACAACAAGTTAAATTGCATGATTAGAAAACATCTCATAGTTTTCAGAACAAATTCTTACACATAAAGAAATATGCCATACAGTCATGCAATTATCTTAGCCAATGCTTCAATACAACATTTATCCATATTCCGTAACTTTCTAGATGCCTTCCAATCTCTACCAGAACATTGTTAAGAGTGTGCACAACTCCCAACATGTCAGCAAAGAGGTTTCATTCTAGATAAGTAGCAATGGAATGTTGTACAGTGCCATAGGCCACTTACCCATGCAAATTAGGAGTATACTGTTCATCAATGCAATTATTCTAATATGCATAATACACAACCTAATTCTAGGAACATCAGTATATACATTATTGAACAGTATTATTTAAGAAATGACAATTCAAATACTTATCTTTGTTTGTTCGTTGGGTGGACTCCCTCTGAGTCTTCGCTTCCTTGCAGGAGCTGCTGGAGTCCTAATCTAAAGTAGCTTCTTCTACACCTTTCTGTTGTAGGATGTAGAGAGATGGTCAACTCCCTCTGAATATCTGCATCCTTGCATAAACCACTGGAGTGTACTCCCTCTTGATCTTTGTTTCCTGGATTACCTGTTCTTGAATCTCATATTCATCCTTGGTCCCTATGCATGCTTATTAGTATCATGAATGTGTTATCCTTGTGATCTCATATAAAATCATACATTCATTAGTATACTATTAAAACACAATAATCTCAAGCATGTATAGTCATGATCATTTCAAACATAAATAATAAGTATTAGCATTCAAGGTTTATGTAGGATTCTTATGGTTAGTTAAATCATAATAAACATAACATGTCTAAACCTGTAATTACTCAAACCTATACCATCATGATTCTTCTGGTTAGTCATATCATCAATTATGGTAAGAAACATAATATGCATACAATCATGATTATTCAAACCTATGACTTCATGAATAATCATTATCAACAACAGTATAAGATCCTAACACAAGGTAGGATTCTATCTTGATATAGGAAAAACATACCTGGATTAGCATGCTAGCTATTTATGTCTAACATACTCACATGATGTCTTCTTGTTCTTCTTCAATGACTTGTGCTAGTAACCTGTATATCTCATAGGTTAACTATTACAAAACCAAGTTATACATACCTCGTAAATGGATCTTCTATGAGATCCATGACAATGGATGAATCTTTGTCCTCATGTTATCATGATCATATGTTCTTGGACCAGAACATGATTTGTCTTTCTTGGTGTACCTTTCATGTTAGTAGACAACATAAACCTCATACAACACCATAATGCATTAGTACAATCATAAGTGTCAACACCCTAACCAATGAATATCTTCTATCATGCATTCATAATTTTGTTAAGGTGATACGACAAATCTAAAATCAAAATTGTACTAACCGTAATAACATGAAGACAAACATACCATAAACTTAATCATGGACAAATATTGAAACATACCTCGATGAGTCATACCTGTCGAGATCGCTTGTAATCTTCTTATGTAAGGCCTTAGCCTCATCTCCCTCTGAAACAGGAACTTCTTCACTCATGCAGATGATCAATCCATCTTCTTCTAGGATTAACCCAATCCACTTGATTTGCAAGAACTGGACCTTGAGCTGGATATGGGTTTGTCAGAGAAACCCCAAAAATTCAAACTTTGAATTTCAAACTTCCGAAAGGATAGAAATATGCGCCTTGATGAGCTGATCAAACTGGTATATTCAGAATTTGAAAACTGCAAAGTTTCACTCCTCAATTTTGCCTTTGAAACTTTCGGATTCACTGGACATGACCCTAAACTGGGGTTTGATGAAGCCCACTCTTCTTCCCAATAAAAATGTTTGATCCAAAGCTCTAAGCTTCTATTTTTCTGAGGATCTTCCAGCCGTGGTCACATATTTCAAAAATTCCCATTTTTACAGAAGCCCTAATTTTCCACTTTTCTGATCAAAGTCCCGAACTAGGGTCTAATCAAGCCCGGCCTTCTGCCCAACCAAAAATTCTGATCTTGGTCTCTAAATTTCTATTTTGATGAGTAGCATCCAGCCGTGGTCTCTGATTACAAAAATTTCAACTTTCTCCAAAGCCCTAAATTCCGGAAGCCATGAATGAAGGTACCAAAAAATAATTCTGTTTTGACAGAAATATGTACCTGATTGTTTCTGGTGTAACTCCGAAATTTTTAATCCACAGGGTCTGAAAAATTTTCCTGAGATAGCCTGACCTGTTGTCTTTCCATCCTGACAGGTCTGACCTCAATTGGATTCTCTGAGAGAGAGTTATGCCAAATGTCGCAACGTGACCTGTTTTGGGATAAAACAAGAGAGCGAACTTGTACGGCGTGCCACGTGTCACTGTTTTAACTTAGGCCTCTGAAAAAGTTTCCTGAGATAGCTCGGGCTGTTACCTTTCCATCCTGACAGGTTTGACCTCAATTGGATTCTCTGAGAGAGAGTTATGCCAAATGTCGCAACGTGACCTGTTTATGGGATAATACAGGAGAGCGAACTTGTACGGCGTGCCACGTGTCACTGGTTCAACTTCGGCCTCTGAAAAAGTTTTCTGAGATAGTACAGACTGTTTACTACCTGTCACTTTTTACGAAATTTCATTTGGAGCTTCCTAGCCCAAGATATGACCTTTTTCCCAAGGTCACCTGATTTTGACTCAGATCTGGAAGAGGCAGAAACCCTATATTGTACAGATCATAAATCACAAAGTACAACGAATTAGAGGTTTTCCTTTGGACACAAGGTACCTGGAGATTTAATATTCGTCCTGTAACAATTTCAGATCCGAAAAATTCGCCAAAACGTATTTATAGCGAAAGTGCTACGATGACTGGTTTTTGCTATATCAAGCCCTAACATCGTAAGTGCAACAAGTGTCATACATGCCATATCATGCCTTCTTTCAGGCTAGCTCTGATACCATGTTAAATTTTCTGAATTTACTTCAATTTGATCTAGGATCTTAACTGAGAGAACAACATGTACAGCATATCTACAGCATATCAATCATGGAGACAATAATGCAAGCACACAAAAGACACAAAGATTTACTTGGGGAAAACCATAAAGGTGAAAAACCCCAATAACTTCCTCAGAGATAGATAGAGCAATGATACAACCAACCAAGAGAGATAGCCATAACCTAGCAGCAATCCTCCTCCTCCATAAGTGCGCCTCTCCTCCTTGAGAGCATGTGTGAGAAGTGAGTGAGTAAATAGAGTGCCTCCCGCACTCTATTTATACTTGACTTGACTTGCCTTTTTACCTAACTCATGTAGGCTCGAAATTAACCACATAACATAATGCTGAGTGGGCCGACCCCCAATAGGGTGGTCTAATAACCCTTTGACCCACATGACTTATACAGGGCCGACCCCAAATAAGGTGGTCTAATAACCCATCAAGTATAAGTTACGACACTTACAATATAAATGACGACACTTCCTTATAGAGGAATAATACCATCTCTATAGGAATACAATATACATATATGTGAAATACATTCCGAAGTTACATATACATCAACATTCTTCACATATTTTTATGATGTGTTGTTTAACAGAATGATCATCGATATGAAATCAAGAAAATAAAAAGTGAGAAAGAAAAACACATAAATATACAATCCAAACAAAAAAAGACTTACTCGAATAAAAAATATTGTATCTTCTCATAAATAAATAAATATTATATCTTCTTAGCATGCCCTTTATGTCCAATGCATCACACCTTCCACAACATTTAACTGTCTAGCATAGAACATCTAAGAATGTTATAATAATATAACAGATCATGGATCCACTTCTAAAATGATTGAATTTAAAACTTAAATTGATTGAATTTAAGACTTAAAGTAATGTATTAAAAAATATTCAAGTGGTCCAAAACTTAAATAATCTCAAGCATCGTTTAAAGAAAAATTGAAAAGGGTATTCAACATATCAAAACAAACAGTCTTACATATATTTAAATTTTAAACCTCCACCCGATCCTGAATCATAGCCATAAAATGTGTTGATCTATCTTAAAAAACAAGAGCCACGAAGTGGCAATGTCCCCGACATTGCCATCTGTCTTAAAAAATATTCAAGTGGTCCAAAACTTAAATAATCTCAAGCATCGTTTAAAGAAAAATTGAAAAGGGTATTCAACATATCAAAACAAACAGTCTTACATATATTTAAATTTTAAACCTCCACCCGATCCTGAATCATAGCCATAAAATGTGTTGATCTATCTTAAAAAACAAGAGCCACGAAGTAGCAATGTCCCCGACATTGCCATCTGCTCTTGTAAGAAAGAGAAAGAGTTCTTTACATTGTCTATTTACATTGTCGGCCTCCATGTCCATAGAAGAGACATGGACATAAGGTTAAGATAGTAGTTATTAAATTTTAACATAGTAGCAAGATAGGATGGATGTGAGGCTCAGAATCCCAAAAACTAAATATATTTTAACCAACAACAAGTGTTCCATAGGAAAAGTTTTTGAATACACATCCCCACTCAAGAAGGACAACTCTTGAATATGCAGATATTACATATGCATGCAAACTTAAATTCAAGATTAACCAAACAATACCTAAGTATTAAGCTTCCTGTGCAATTAAATTTAACTCGTTTATATGAATATGTAGATATTGCATACGATATTACATACTCATGCAAACTTAAATTAAAGATTAACCAAACAATACCTAACTATTAAGCTTCTTCTGCAGATAAAATTTAGAATTTCATTACCTTATAGTTATAATAAAAATAATTTTACGTATATATAAATTAAAGTTACTATAATTGTAATTTTAGAATAATATAATTTAGTTAGAGTTATAATTTTAAAATAATTATAAATTTATTCATAATTTTAAAATTAATATTTAATTATTAAATTTATTATATATAATTTGTTAAATAAATTTGTTAGTTTTAAATCATATTTTATTTTAATAAAATTATATTTAATAGTGAAAAAAATTAATAAAATCAATATTTTTAAAATATAAGTAAAAAGATATAACTTTTTTAAAGTAAATTGCATTTTAATAAAAAATTAATTTAAAAATAATAATAAAGTTCACAATTTCCTCATTCTTTATATCACATTCATTTTAGTTTGTTGTTAGTTATGGTTTGGTTTCATTAATTTGTCGTTACTTATGGTTTGGTTTAATTTTATTATTTTCTCAAGAATTGGTTGGTCATAAGTTAGGTTTAAATTGTTTTTATGGTAAAGAATTTAGCTTTATTCAAAATTTTAGACACTTTAATTATACCATTTGAATCATTTATATTTACAATTTTAAAACAATATTTCAATAAAAAAACCATCCAAACATACTTAAATATGTAAGTATATGAATACTTAAATATGTAAGTATATGTATGATGAAAATAACTTATAAAAAGTATTAATAACCCTAGTGTACTGTGTACTATCCATCACGACATGTTTCAAGTTAATATTTTTCTAAATGGTTCACAATTTATGGGGCTCTTGGCGGGAAAATGGGCGATTTTTGCTGAGGAGAGGGAGATTGCGTGGGCATCTTTAGGCACCGGCGTCGGCAATAATTCGGATTCGAACCTTTTCATGGGCGTGGATCCAGGAAGCCAAATCCAGTAGGCCACTTTCGATATCGACCTCTCCCACATATTATAGTTTTTTTTCTGGGGCTTCATAATACCAGTCATAGGCTTCAACTGGATTGTTTTGCATCACTAGAGCCTCTCCTTGTGGAGTTGACGAAACATTCTGGCACTACTGGCATGGAGTTGCTGGAATGTCTTCGCCCACAATACCCGAAATCGCAATTCAGAACAAATCATGACGAAGGGTTTGGATTTGGAATTGGAAATATGACAAATGTTTTTTTGTTTTTTAATATGTACCTTCTTTAGAATTGAGACATGAATTCGTCAAATAGCAGCGGCAACCTGCAAAACCATCAATTTCTACAGCAATTATTTGCAAAATTTCTGTGGAATTTAATGGATTTAAAGATGGTTTTGCTTACCTTCATAAGTAGAGGGGACATAGGGACTCAAACTTGGGTGAACACCATTGTTTAGAGCTTTTTACAAGAGGTGAGATTATTACAAGGATAGCCGCAGCAACAACTTTTTATTAGAGAATAAAAAACAGTGTGTCTGTGTTGTTGTTCTTGCTCTCTCTCTCTGTATTCGCTTGCCATTACAGAGTGAATTTTTTTCATCCAAGTCAATCTCCCATTCAAATATTTTTTCATCAAAGTCAATCTCCTATTCAAGGTTTTCACATAATAAATTGAAAAATCCAGAAAAGGTTCGGACTCAAACAAATGCTCATTTTGTAGTCCCTGCCAAGTAGAAAGAACTCTAAAAATGGATTCTACAGGCTTGGATTAATTCTGCCCATTTTACAATGAGGCATATCGTAAGTTTTCTTTTTGGATATTTTTTTGTCATTTAATTTAAATATATTATTTTTTAACCTGTTTAAATTAGTTTTTGCTTACATGAAAAGTATGTTGTTTTAGATTATGTTGTGCATGTTTTATGAAATCCAAATTGAAACTGTTCTAACTACAGTAATTTCTTATTTCACCCATTGAAAAGCAAACCCTCATTGAAGTTGATTGCAAAACAAAATTACAGCCTAAGCTTTAGACTTGTAGATCACCAATACTACCAACGATCCTCTTATGTCTCTACTGCAATCAGGACAATGCGTGGTCGATTTTCAGAATTATCTGGGTACGAGGGATCTCCAAAAACGCACCATGCCTTTAATTTTACAGACTCCTGCTTCAAGAAAAGTAACTTTGAACGCATTGAAAGTACTTTCTTTTTACAATACGAAAAACTCTATAACACAATCCAACAAAGCCAAAGAAATCTAAAAACTTTCATTGTCATGGTGTTATAGAAGTGAGAAATATTCTGGATAAGCATGCAGGAAGAACTGAAAGAGGAGGATATACCTTGAAATTTCTTCAGGAAGAACTCCAAACATGCCTTGAAGCCACATCCTGACTGAAAGAGGGCCTAAAACAGGCACCAGGGTTGCCTATAATGGCCTTGGATGCTCTCTTTAAGTTTCTAGATGCCTATTTCACGATTTCTTGAAAGGATTCCTCGTTTAGTCTCTGAATGGACCTTTTCAGCTGATCTATAAAGATTTCTTCGATACAAAACTCGTAACTCCGAAGAAATGCTTGTCTGGCTAAGTAATTATGATTTCCCCTGAACCTGTAACCATAATAGTAAGCATCGTCCTTCAGGGGCATCAAGGAGCCTCACGAAGTCCATGCTCGAATTATACCAGTTTTTGGAGGCCACGTATGTTTCATAAAATCTCCCGACACACATAGTTTCCCTATTCCGAGTCATGGGAAAAAAGACGAGGAATCCTTCGACCTAAATGACTAGTTCAGTGATCCCCATAACCATAAGGTCACAGTCAAATTGGACACAATTTGACGACGCCAACATGGGTAAAATAGTCATCTTTATAATTAGCTAGCCAACCAAAATCTGACTGCGTAGGGAAATGGAGAAATTTAAATTTTCAATATTATCTGCAAAGATATAGAGTCAAATAAAGTTTATTTGCAAGGGCCAACCACAAATTGACTCTCCAGCATCAAAATTGGGGGAATATGACGAAACTAGAGCGATGAGGCATGAAAAATCCATCTTTTTATCTGCTAGCACAAGATTATGAACCTGTAACGAAAACAAGAATCAGTCTCAGTACTAAGGTGAAAATTCTTCACAACAGCTAATAATGAACACATACCACCATTTTTAACAGAGTTTGATGCAAAATAAATTGCAAATACCTCGTCTAAACATAGATTGCGAGCATCTAAACTACTTTCGCCGTAGACTTTAAAGATTTTCTGCTTCATGTAAGCTGTGCATAAAATACAAACTGGAGATTTTTGTAACTAGCTCACAAAGACTAAACCTACAACCTACGCAATATCTAACCAAATTATTTACCTTTTAGGCCTGGAATTTAAAACTTTTCAAAAATCTTCAAGGCTACCAAATGTCAAATATTTTCTTTCCATTCTATTACTTTAGACCCCAAGTATCACTCTCTTTTCATGTGCAAACTCGAAAACTGCAAAAAATAGGGCAAAACAAAATCTCATTTCACCTTTCAGCATCTTTACAGGCGGCCAAATATGACAAATATTTTCTTTCCATTTCTTCAAAGTAGTACTCTTTTTCCATTTTCAAGCCCTAAAACTGCAAAAACTAAAGCAAAGCAAACTTAAATTTCACCTATTAAACCAAGCAACTTCCAGAACTGATCTGAACAAAAGTTCTGAGTTTCGGCCAAGGAATTAATCTTTTCTAGGATCCTTTAAATTTCACCGTGTGGTTTGAAGTTTTCCGACCTCCCTTAAACTGCTTTAAATACCTAAAACTTTGCATAAAAAAAATGGCATTATCAAGTTGGGAATTTACCTCTTTATGAAGAGAAGGGCCCGCACCGACCAGTAATTCGAAAGGCACATAACTCTGAACTTTAGTCATCATAGTTTACCTTGGGATTTGAAAACCATGATGCTCTGTGGACTTCAATGGGAATCGTATGCTCTGTTCCCCATGGCACGCTTTCCAGCTAGCATTTATCTTTCTGATTTTCCGGCTTTTCATGCATAGCTTTTGCCTTCTTTTAAATATTTCCATCTTTAACTTGTGTATCTGGAAGGCGACATAAATGAACGATGAGAGTAGACTGTCATAAAAATAAAATAAATTTACGGACATATTGACAGAGGGTCACCAAAACTTCTTCTCAATAGCTTACTCTATTAAACTTGATACAAGCCTGCAACAAAATTAAAAATTAGAAGACGTCATCCCGACGCCCCTTCCTGGGAAGGGAAAAACGAGGATGACATCACAATCTGCAACCAATAAAAATTCAGAAAATTTTATTTTTTTAAATTTTGTTTAATAAAATATGTTTCCAACTATAGGATAACTATTGTAGAAAAAAAAATTATAGGCTATAATTATAGGCCATAGGAGAAAATAATAGGTTCTTGCTGATACATAGATGATCCCCTTCGGGGACATAAAAATAGCTGCATGTAAAATTAACATAAGAAGACAAAATAATTTTTATTATATATTAGCAAATTTTCGACAAATGACAAGAACATGGGATTTCTATAATTTTTTGTTGGGAAATGTGAAAAAATGGCTCATTACAATGAACATAACCTTAAGAGTTTTTTGTTTCCACTTGGTGTGGCTTCAAAGCTCATTAATTTTGATCACATTGTCTCCCACATTGCTTATGCTTTGCTCTCAACAAGAGATCCACATTGACGTGAAAACCAACAACATCGTGCTTAACTCTGAATACAAAGATTGTCTTGGTGACTTCGTCCTCATCGAATAGGCGACATCCACCTCCCTAAGTCAACACAACCTTTATTGTTAAGTTGAACAAAACATGTAATTGCACTAAGAAAATGAACAAAACATGTTAGGGGAGGGAGGCCAGAAGTGGTGCGGGTCCACTTAACACACCTGGGACGCCATGTGGATGCCACCCGTCGAGGTCTGGAGGTGCCCAGGTGGCTGCTCCACGTCGTCTCGTGTAGATCGCGCTTTAATGCACTTTATGACTCCTCGGGAAGTGTGCCACCTGTCCCTTTCCCCACAGCTGCTCCAGAAGCCCGTTCATTCTTGCTCGGGGCTAGAGTGTGAGCATTTTGCCACCCCGATTCCTGTCCGCCATGGCTCCGTTGCTGCTCCGATGTCGCCTCCTGCTGCTGTTTGAACCTGCCGCTTGGTGGAAGCTCCGTCGTCGTGTTGTGGTCTGTAGCTGTTTGTTGTTCGAGCTGAGGTCTTTGTTGTTCGAGCAGAGGTGTTTGTTGCTATTAACCTCATTGAAGCTCCTATTGGAGCGGCCCGCCTCCATGGTCGTCGCCTAGGGTTGGAGAACTGTTGTGGTGTTGTTCTGCTGTTCGTGGTCCGTGGCGCGGGACCCCCGATGGGAAGCTCCTGTTCCTGCTTGTTTGCGGGCTGCTCCAGGTGTTTGTTTTCCTGGCTCCTGCTCGGCTCCTGGTTCATCCTCGGCTCCTGGTTCGTGCTCAGCGGCGGCGACCTATTCAGAAAACCTGGTAGGATTTCGATCCTATCGGCTTCCCTTGCATTGTATTTTTCAACACAACCACTCTCTCAGTGTGATTTTCTTTCTTTCTCTGTCTGTGTTCGGTCTGGTTGGGTCCGGTTGCGTCTGTGTTCTTGGTTGAATTGATTTTGGTGAGTGCTCCGCTCCTGGTTCGTGCTCCGCAGTGGCGGCCTGTTCAAACGACGTGGTAGGTTATGGTTTTTGGTTTTTAATGGAGCACTATTATGGTTTTTGGTTTTTAATGGAGCATTTTTATGGTTGAATTCGTTTACGAATGGAACACTGTTATGGTATTTGGTTTTTAATGGAGCACTGTAATGGTTTTTGGTTTTTAATGGAGCACTGTTATGGTTTTTGGTTTTTAATGGAGCACTGTAATGATTTTTTGTTTTTCATGGAGCACTGTTATGGTTTTTGGTTTTTAATGGAGCACTGTTATGGTTTTTGGGTTTTAATGGAGCACTATGGTTTTGGGGTTTTAATGGAGCACTGTCTTCGTTTCAAGGTTATGGTTGCTAGGGTTTCATGGTTTCGGCTTTAGGATAGACTTTTTGGTTTTTAATGGAGCACTGTTATGGTATTTGGTTTTTAATGGAGCACTGTTATGGTATTTGGTTTTTAATGGAGCACTGTTATGGTATTTGGTTTTTAATGGAGCACTGTAATTGTTTTTGGTTTTTAATGGAGCAATGTTATGGTATTTGGTTTTTAATGGAGCACTGTTATGGTTTTTGGTTTTTAATGGAGCACTGTTATGGTCGAAATTGATTATTAATGGCGCACTGTTATGGTCGAAATTTATTATTAATGGTGCACAGTCTTCGTCTCATGGTTATGGTTTGCTAGGGTTTCATGGTTTAGGGTTTAATGCAGTTGATTATGGTTATGGTTCAATGGATCATTGTCTTCGTTTCTTAATGCAGTTGATTATGGTTATGGTTTAATGGAGCACTGTCTTTGTTTCTTAATGCAGTTGATTATGGTTTAATGGAGCATTGTCTTCATTACTTAATGCAGTTGATAATGGTTTAATGGAGCACTGTCTTCATTTGGGCATGCCAATTAGATGCACATGTGAAATTATAGGCATTCTGAAATTAGAGGCATGGTAATTAGACAATAATTTGGACTGTCAATTAGAGGCATTTTGATTTCATGCTAATTAGGGTTTGCTATGGTTCAGTGATTGTATGAATTCGCAATGAATGGTTGTTAATTTGTTAATGGAGTTGATTATAGTATTAGGGTTTGCTAGGGTTTCATTGTTTCATGGTTTTGGCTTTAGGACAGTCTTCATTCCACCCAAATAGTAACTTAGTATATTTTATAATTGAGTGAAGGTTTCATGGTTATGGAAAATTCAGATATGGTTTAATGGTTTAAAGGTTACGGAAAATTCTGACATAAAAAAACACCATAATAGTGCTCCATTAAACCCTTCAGTGATTATATTACTTTCAGTGATTGCTTGAATTCGTAAGGAATGGTTGTTAATTTCTTATTGGAGTTGATTATAGGATTGATGCATGCTTGAGATGCAAGATGACGCTCTGAAATAATTTGGGCATTCCAATTAGGTGAATAATTTGGACTGTGAATTGGAGGTATTCTGAGTTCATGGGATTTGGACATGCCAATTGGATGAATATGTGAAATTTGGATTGATTTCTAAAAAGAGTATGAGAGAATATGAAAGAGTATTTGAATGTTGGACATGCCTATGTGTTTGTCCCATCTACAGTTAGCCCTCATTTTGTATTTTTCTAAAATTTTGGTTCTCATTTAAAAAATTGTCATTACTCTTCCAGAAGTAATGCAATATGCAACATGGAAATAGTGATACCACCTGCTTTCATTCTTGTTGTGTGCTCTAACCTAAGTAATCTTTAAATGTGTGCTCGACGATTGTTTGCAATGCTTACTATCCATCCAGTTCAAGTTGATTTGCATTCAAGTCAGTATTGCATTCAGGAAAAACTTGCATTCAATTTAAATTTTCAATCAGGTTGGTCTACCATCAAATTTAGTTTAACATTCAAATTAGTTTTCCAACCAAGAAATCTAGCAATCAGTTTTAGTAAGGAATGCAGTCCAGTAAATAGACAGAGCCATGAAGAAAACAATACTTGACATAAAGGGCATATTCTTGTTCAACATAGTAGCAATTCGAGATTTATACATATGGTTGGTCCCTGGTGGGTTGGGACTTTATACATTTACTGTGGTTATGCCTAACATATATTGACTATCAGATTGGAATCAAACAAAAGCTTAGGAAACCACCCAAAATTCCTCCTGCAACAAAAGCTTAGGAAACCACCCAAAATTCCTCCTGCAACAAAATCTACCTTTCACACGTGTATGCCAAAGAAAACACATCTTCCATCTGTCAAACAAAAACTTTGGAACCACCCAAAATTCCCCCCAGCAACAAAATATTCCTTTCATATGTGTATGCCAAACACAAAACATCTATCATCCGCCAAACAAAAAACCCTATGTGTGAGGAGGTTGACTGCCTTCATTACCCAATCTAGTTGGGTTAGATACTGATGCTTGACCTGGTTGTGTTGAGCTGCAAACATTTGGTGCTATCCAGGTTGCTCCTTTTAGCCAAGGAGGGATTGAGTAACCATAGTTATGACTTGAGCCTAATAGCCCTGGGTCCACTGAAGGTGTTTGGAAGGCATACACAGTATTGCCCCCTGCCTGATGGTATTGGGGTATCTGTATGTTAACAAGGTCCTGGAATAATATTTTGTTCTCTGAAAACTGATCCAATGGGTTGTCCACCACCTCTGTCCTCTCTAGACCATTTGGATTCCTCTGATGTGCCTTTCTTTGCTCCCTTTCCTCCCTTTCCAATTGTTTCCGTCACTCTCTTTCCTCCCTTTCTTTCACTCTTACAAGCCTTTCCTGCCTTCGATTTTCTGCTGCAACAGTCCTTGCTTCCTTCTTCTCCTTTGCCAAGGCCTTCTTCTTCTCTTTTAATTCATGCATCTCCTTTTTCTTGTGCTCAACGTCAATCAATAGGGTGATGTAGTCCTCTAATGTTAGTAGCTGTGAGATCCTTCTTAATCTAAGATGCTCAGCAGTGGGATTAGATAGTTGAGCTGCAACTTTCTCCACTGGCAACTTAAGGAACTGGCCAAGTAGTGGCTCCTTTGGTGGGAGTGCCTCATCATCATTTTCTTGGTCCAATGTATCTTCATTTTGTTCAATCTCATCTCCAACACCCCCAAGTGGCACATAATAATGTACAGCTTCATTGTTAAGGACTGCTGGCATCGAAGGCGGGTTAAGGCTTTCATCGTTGGTGGGGGTGACAATGTGTCTGTTCATATTTGTCATGGCCTCTGCCAACCACTCAGGTTGTTCTGGCTGGCTTGGAAATGTCAACTCCTCAATTTTTTTTACCACTGCTTCGCCACATCCATTCACACTCAAATCGACAACATTGTTATGAATAATCCCTTGGACATCTAATTCTGTTTCTGTCCTTCCAACAGCTTCTATATTCTCCCCAACAGGTTCGGTGCCATACTGACTTTCACTTACGTCTTCATCGTTGTCACCCAGTGGTTGGAAATGACCTTGAGAGAGTGATATGATGTTATCTGCAGCATCTGCGTCCTCTTGCCCCTAAACATCAAAATCCTGACTACATCCCGTGTCATGTTGAAGAGCATCAGAATTGAAAGGCCATATTCCTGTCCGCCTAAAACCAGCCCAGATATTTGATGCTGTGAGTGCCCTAGTAAAATCTTTGCTTGCAAGTTCTGCTAATTCAAACCTCTTCACCTCTACCCCCAGGTTCTTTTCCATCCAAGACGCTCTCACAAACCTGAAGTAACACTTGAAAGGCCCAAACACACTCACATCTAGAGGTTGCAGCCTATGGGTGGTATGTGCAGGTAGTGTCAACAGATCAATGCCTAGCCTGTTTGCCTCCTCAATGGTTTGTATAGCAACGTGGCTGCCATGGCCATAAAAAATCAACAGGTGTCTATTTTCAAGTGAAACACCTCCAGGGACAGAGGCAACAAAGTGGCAAAGCCAGCTCAAGAATAGTTCTTTTGTCATCCAAGCATGGGGGTGTGCAGCCATGCATGCGCCGGGTTCACAGTTTTTAATGTAATTTTTGAGTTGATTCTTTCCCTTGAACATATAAAAACCTGGAATTGATGCTCCAACTGCGTTGACACAACAAAGAATAGTTATCCACTCCCTACTTTTTGGCAGAATTTTGGGCACATTCCTGCTCCCTCTCTTGGAAATTACCCGCATGCCACAATTCCTCCATGCATGCAATCCAATCTCATCACGGTTCCATATATGGTCTGCTCTGTATGAGTGTTTCTCATATGCATTAGAGAGTGTCTGATAGAACTTGGTCACAACTGTAGGGTGTAGATTGAAAGCTCTATCCCTGTCAAGACCCTCTGCTGTGTGTAGCACAAGTTTTGGATGCCTTTGTTTAAATCCTCTCCACCATGATTTCCTTGGAAATCCATCTTTGAAGGGGTTTGGCCTCCATTGACAGATTTGGGAAACAGTGGATTTGAGTTGAACCAACTCCTGACCATGGCCTAGTTGAGCCATCTCTTCACACCAAACCACAACTTCTTCTTCCTCTTCTGCACTCAACACTGTAAGAGGTCCTTTTCGCTTGGTATGGGTCAGGCCATTTATCCAGTAATGGATTGATGTTGGTGGAATCCCATGTTTTTTAGTAGCTGCTCTGATAGAAAAACCATTGAACTCTATATCATCTATTGTAGCCTTCATGTCTTCTTGTGTCCATCCTCTGATGGCACTAATCTTCTTATTGGCAGTTTCACCTTGAACTGTGGTTGATTGTGGAATAACACCTCCAGGATCTGCATCATTTGCCTCTTCAACTGTGTTTGATGGTGGAATAACACCACCACGCTCTGCATCATTTGCCTCTTCAACATCTCTGTGTGCATTGTTATTATTAGCATCATGTGCTATGTCCTCATCGAACGAGGTGCATCGTAGCTGGGCACCCCTGCTAAGTCTCCTACTTGTCCTCCTTGCACGAGTAGTGTTGACTCTTGCCATGACTGCAATCACCCACATAATTAGAACAAACAGGGCCAAGGACAAGGCTAGGGACAATGCTCCATTAAAAACCAAAAACCATAATAGTGCTCCCACCCACGGAATTAGAACTAGCTATGTATCTTCACAGGGATCTGGAATATTAAAATAGTTGTGTTAAAACAAAGTGTTAAAACGAGCCAAGGATCTGGAGTATTCAAAAGGATCTCGTGATGTGATTTACATGTTCAATGCAAGTTCTTGCATAAAATTAGATATAGTCTGGCTACTTGAAAACATTATTGAAACACAAGTTTATCTTGAATGCAATACCTGAACTTTGATTGCTGTCTTGATTTAACTCTGCACTTGGAAATCAATCTGCAACTGTGTTTTGCTTGAATGCGATGCCTGGACTCTGAAAATCAAGCTTGGAAATAGAGGTGTGAGTTTAACATGGTCTAGGAATTTCGAATAGTAGAAAGTCTGAAGGTTGTAGTGTCTTTATAGCATTCCGGTGTTTGATTTGATTGGAAACTTTGAAAAGGCATGGATTGCAACTGGCTAGATTTGGATGAGAGCTCAAGATTGATTTCGGTTCTATCCAATGGCCATTAATGGGGCTTTATCGATCTAGGTGCTATTCGAAATGCCTATGGACATGCTTCTGTTTGGTTTTATGGTTGATTTGATGATTGTAATGGAGTTGGCAGCATTAATTGCATTGTTTGGGCTACTTTGTTGAACAACAATGCACCTGGAGCTGACACTTATTCTTCATTTATTATGCAGGTGACATCCAATAAATGTGCAGGTGGGATGCCCTTGTGGTTAAGTGATTCTCGATGCTGGTCTGGGTCTTCACTGAAGCTTTTTCGATGGGGTCCATGTGATGGGCAATCTGTCCTTGTAGATTGGGCTTCCTGGGGAGTGATGAGGTCCAACTAGATATTTGTGTCAGTGCATGTTGGGATTTGGAAGGGACATGATGGATTTGAATTTTGTTCTATCAAGACTGTGTAGTTGTCAACCTTTTGTCTTATAGTTGATAGCTGTAGGCCTAGTGTACATAATGAGACTTAATGAACTTAAATAGGACATTTTTTATATATTTATATAATTATATGTGTTTGACAGTTGGCATTTTCTTGGTCACTTATTGGGTTGTAACCGTCACTGGTTCTATGACCACTACCGGTTCCCATTCAACTATAGAACTCTCTCCCCTAAGTTGATGTTATGAATTTGAGTTTAAGTCAAAATACATATAATATATAAAGAAATATACATGTATTTAAATGGAAGTATAAAATATATACATATATTTAATATAAAAAATAAGAATTAATTACATTATATATATATAAATAAAATAATCAATTATATATATATGATTTTTATAATTTTTAAATTAATATTTAAATATTTTAAAAAATACTTTTGATTTTTTTATAGTTTAATAAATCATATTTATTGAAATAATTTAATATATAAATTTTTGTATCTATATAGTTTTTTTTAATGTTTGTATTTATATAGCTAATGTTTGTATATGTATAGTTAATTTAACTATACATGCAATTGTTTCAAAAATAGCTAGTAGTTTATGTATGCATAATCAGTGCATGAATAATAGACAGTTCCTATTTATAGCCTATAAGTATTGTATTCACCAACCATAACTTAAGTGACTGCGTTAATTAAAAAAAAAATTAAATATAAATCACTAAGTTTTCCACTCACTTTTATTTTCATCTTTATTCAATAAATTTCTTCACATATTTTACTTTTATTAGGCATTGGAAAAAGGGCCAACGATTTGCCCCCTTTCTGACCTCCAATTCTGGCAATTGATCCTCCGACAGTACCTTCAACCTAGCGTCGTTTAGTGCACGTCGTTTCGGTTCTTCGTTAGAATTCCTCAGTCGTTTGTTGTTGGTAGAGTTGGAACGGTTGTTTGTAATGCGGTTCATTTTCAGTTCGAAATTCAAATTTTGAACATGATTGATTTACCTCCAACCCAATTTTAAAAAAGCACACTATGTTCATGTAGTGGTTACTATTTGCATTTTTTTTTTGTGTAACTCGTCATACACTATCGTGGTTCGTGGTTCTCTGGTTGCCAATTGTCACTATTGATTTACAACTTTGTCAATCCTCAATAGTAATTCTGCAAATTATGTTCCACCTTCTTTGATTTGGTTTAGTGTTCATTTGACATATTTTTGTTTCTTAACCTTTGCTTCAGGATCTTGTGGAATGTTTCAACCCTACAAGGAGCACCTTTTTTAGGCGAATTTAATCTTGCTCTGGTTGCCCTTATGGCCATCATCACCCCTCATGGTTTATGTTGATATGCTAAAATAATAGTTTGACTAGGAACCCAACCTCTACAACTCTACTAATCGACTTGATCAGCAACACTACAAAACAATAGATATATATTCGATTAACGGGAAATGGAACGAGAAACATAGATATATATATATATTCGCATAGAAGAAGAGGCATAGCAATTCTAATAGATTCCACATCATTTCATGCACTGGATTATTATTCAGCAAAAGGATTTCTCCAAAACCAATAGAATTAATTGCCCACTTGAATTTCTTTCTCAATGCTATCATTGATTAATCCAGACATCAACATCATTATCGATCAATGCATAGATACTAGAAATATAGATTTTCCTGATTGTAGTTGTAATTTTTTTTTTCCTAAGATAGGGGAGGGATTCCAGTTGTTGGACACCCCATGTGGCTCCCTCCCCCATGCCATGCTGACGCCTCGGCACATGGCGTGACCGGGCCCAGCTGGCAGCGCCACGTGTTGTGGTGGGTGGGTGCCATAAAGCGGCCTTTATGGCACACTCTTCACCTTTTCCCGGCACTTTTCCCACAGCCTCTTCCTCCTCCCGTGTATTCTTGCTCGAGCCCTGTCCGTGGTTGCTCCGCCACCCCAGTTCCTGTTCGCTCCTACTCTGGTTCTTGGCCATTCCGGCTCTGGTTCTGCTCCACTCCTGCTATGCTTTTGTAATGTGGCAGATGGGTGGCGCGTTTCTCCCCGATGGATGGTGTTCGCTGCTACGGTTTGTTATATCTGCTCGTTCTCCTGACATTGACGCTCGCCTAATGCCCGTGGTGCACCATATGCCCATGGACTCATCTGCAGCGGACCCTGTTGGATAGTTTCGTCGGTTCGGTGGTGGTGTTGTTGGGTTCTTCTCGGTTGGTTTCGCTGGTGGCGATGGTGGCTTCCATCACTCGTTCATTGCCTTCGTTCGGTGGCGCTAGTCCCATCCTGCTTATGCTTCTTCAGTGGCGCTGGTCCCATCCTCTTCACGGCGGTGGCTGGCCCCTTCCTGCTCGCGGCAGTGGCGATGTCAGTTCCTGCTCACACTTCTTCAGTGGTGCTGGTAGGTTTCCTACCAGCCATTCCTGCGTCAGTGTTTTTCAACACTCTCAACCTTCTGGGGATTTCGTGGACCATTTTTGCTGCTTTGATAGGTTAAATTATGCATTTCTTGGTTGTGAATTTATGAATTTGTGCATTTCTGGGTTTTGAATTTGTGCATTTATGTTGGTGAATTGGTTTGGTCACTTCCTGCTCTCAGCAGTGGCGATGGTGCCTTCCTGCTCGCACTTTGATTTAGGTTTGAATTGTTTGTGGTGGGTGTTAAGATATTTAGACACTTAGGAGTTAGTTAAGATCAACTTGTGTAATATATCCGTTAGGGATAGTGTGTTTCTTTAGTATGCATTAGTATGCATTTGTAAATACTTAATCCGACGGTCACGATATGTTTCCGACATAGAGTGATCCGACGGCTCAACTTCTCTTAGATCAAACCTAACCTTGATCTGTGGCTTAACACCCGATTGGTCCATGATCTCTATTTAAAGAGCATGGAGGGTCATTGTTTAGTTGATCGATTATGAGAAGCTCATTTGTAACTTTCTTTCTTTGCATAATAAATTGTCCCGTAGAAGCTATTTGGCCGGGGCCGTGGAGTGTTTCCCTCAAGAGGGTTTAAACCACGTCAAAACATCGGTGTGTTGATCTGTGATTTGTTTGTGTGAAGTGGTTTCTCTTGGTGTTCGGTCCTTTGGTAGTACCCTGTGTACCCGAACATGGTATCAGAGCTTTTATGAAGTGCCGCTTCCGGTTATGATCTAGATCTTGAACTGTTGTTGCCGAAACTCGAAAGGGTTTCTAGTTCTGGTATTTCTGTGCATTTCTGGGCTGTGGGAGGTGTTCCATTGCATCCGGAGCGTCATTTACATTGGGAAATAGTTTTCGTTTGATCGAAAACGGTTCCTGGTTGCTCCAGAAACGCGTATTTCATCAGATCTGAAGGTATAATGTTACAGTGACGCATTTTTCTATTTCGTTTTTTGAAAAGAAAAAATCTCATATTTCATCTTTTTTTTACTGTTAGATTTTTTTTTGTTCGGATAGTTGCTTTCTCGTCTGCGTATGCTCTTTGCCGTGCACCTTGAACAATCTCGGCAAATCAGAAACAGAAAGGGAAAGGGTTTTTCTCGGCTGCGTATGCTCTTTGCCGTGCACCTTGCGCGATCTCGGCAAATCAGAAACAGAGAGAAAACGTATACTTTCCGGGCAAGCTAACAAGATCTAACTCCACAAGTGTGGAAAAGTTTTTTTGTTTCGATTTATGGTCTGTTTTGCAGGAAAAATGGCAAGCACGCAAACCGAGCAAGAAGAGTAAAAAAAAAACCCCCTTCCTCATTCCCATATTTTACATACCTTTTAATCTAGCTCACTTGGTTCAAAGTTGCTTTATTCCTTAATAGGTCTTGAGTTCAAGTCTTAGGAAGTTACTTTTAAAAGAAAAAGTGCATGCAATTTCTATTTTCAAGTTACTTTATTGTAAAAGTGCATCTCACTCAAGTAATAAAAAATAAAAATACAAGTGAGTCACTTAAGTTTTTTTATTTGTTGCACTATTTAAAAGTAATATCATTGTAAAAGTGAAATCACTTATTTTACAAAAGTGGTTCACTTCAAGCAACTTTTTTTGTAAAGTGATTGTCAAAAGGTTCATTTTGGGAAGAGGGGGGTTTCTTTTTTTCGCTGGACATTCTCTAGTTGCCACGTCACTATTAGGGACATCTTCAACAGTTTCTTTGTTCAAGCATAACTTCATCATACAGAGTCCGTTTTCAGTGCCGTTTTTTTTTAAACCGCCTATTTTTTCGAGATCTTCACATCCAGACTATTGGTTTCTATTTTTACAGCAATTAATTTACAAATATGGCCGCCTCTTGTGATATTCTACTTAACAGTTCCAACTATTTCTCATGGAAATCTCGTATGGAGGATGTTCTACGAAGTAGGGGACTTTTCAGAATTACAACAGGGAAAGAAAAAGAACCCACTGATGATGATAAGAAAATAAAATGGACAAATAGATGTGATGAAGCTCGTGGATTGATTGGGATGTCAATCTCTACTGATTTGCGATTCCACATATCTGGAATTGATGAACCTAATACTGCTTGGGACAAGTTGGAAACTGTGTTTGGTAAACACAATGAAATTCGAGGCCACCAACTCGAAAATGAGTTGATTTCTTTAAATCCAAGTGACTTTTCATGCATTCAAGATTTTTATCTAAGTACAAAACTTTTAAACTCTTATGTGCAGAATGTAAGATTGAGAGGGAAGACAAACAGTGCATTTATCATATTCTTTCCAAACTTGGACCTGCATATTCTGTTTTTGTATCTACATTTTACTCCATGAAAGAATCATTGAATGCAGCTAGCTATCAAGAGCCTAGTCTTGAATCCTTTTGTGATTCCTTGATTAGGGAACAAGATAAACTCATTCATCTTGGAATAATCAACAATGCAGATACATCTGGGAAAGCCTTATTGTCCCAACAGAAAGAAAAGTCCAAGCCTCCCAAGAAACAAAATTTTCACAATAAGAAGTCAAACAAGGGTCCAAAACCCTCTCAGTCATCTCCTTCTTTAAAAAATGACAAAGGATCCAAGCCAAAAGGCAAGAAGACTGAGCGTCATTGCAACTATTGTGGGAAAGATAATCATGATGAATCTAAGTGTTTCAAAAAGATGGCAGCCTTGGAAGTAGCAATGAAGAAGCACCACATCAGCCTAGATTCGCCTTCAGAATCTACCTCTCATGGACATGCACTTTGTGCTTCTAGTTATTCTTATAATGCATCTTCTTCTTCTACTTCAAATGAATGGCTCATTGATTCTGGGGCATCTTATCATATGGCTAAGGATCAAGCCATCTTTTCTACTATGCATGAATGTAACACCAAACAAATATTTGTTGGTGATGATAGATCTCTAAGTGTTGTAGGAGCTGGAACAGTTCCAGTAGATAATGGTCATTTTAGTGATGTACTATGTGTTCCAAGAATTTCCTGCAATTTGTTATCAGTCTATCAGATCACTCATTCTGGTGAAGGTAAAACTGTGACCTTTACACCTCACCAAGTTGTAATCAAGGATTTTAAAGATCCTCAACAGGTCCTAGCTACCGGAATTGTTGATGATATTACCAGGTTGTACAAGTTTAACAACTTTGGGTCATCACCTTTCCCTTCAGTTTTTGTTGCTCATAGTGATAACTTGAGCAAACTTTGGCATGAGCGATTTGGTCACTTAAATTATCGCTCATTGCAACAACTATGTAAAGAAAATATGGTGACAGGTCTTCCGATGGTATCTTGCAGAGATGGTGTTTGTTTCGGTTGTGTACTTGGAAAACATCATCGGGACAGTTTTGACAAACGTGCCTCTTGGCACGCCTCAGTTCCCTTGGAGCTTGTGCATAGTGACTTGTGTGGTCCTCTTCCATCTGCTTCCTTTTCTGGTTTCAAGTATTTCTTAACTTTCATTTATGATTACACCAGACGCACTTGGGTTTATTTCCTAAAACTTAAGAGCGAAGTATTTAACATGTTCTTGGCCTACAAGGCCCTTGTTGAAAAACAATCTGGTCATCAAATTATCAAGTTAAGATCTGACAATGGAGGAGAATATGTTAACAAACAGTTCACTTCTTTCTGCACTGAACAAGGCATCCAACAACAGCACATTGTTCCATATACACCACAACAAAATGGTGTAGCTGAGCGGAAGAACCGCACTTTAAAAGAAATGGCTAATTGTATGATCCAATCTAAGGGACTAAGTCTTCAATTTTGGGCTGAAGCCATAAATTGTGCAAATTACATAGTTAATCGCACCCCCACAAAAGCATTACAAGGTATAACACCAGAAGAAGCATGGAGTAAAATTAAACCTGATGTAAGTCACTTTCGTGTGTTTGGTAGTGAAGCATGGGCTCACATTCCGGATGAAAAATGGAAAGCATTGCAGCCTAAAAGTGAAAAGTGCATATTTGTTGGATATTCTGAAGATGTAAAAGGTTATAGACTTCTTCAACCACATTCTCATGCTATAATCATTAGAAGAGATGTTAAATTTGATGAAAATATCTTGGCCTGCGAGCCTAACTCGGCGAGTGTGCCATCTTTGGCCTGCGAGCCTAACTCGGCGAGTGTGCCATCTTTGGCCTGCGAGCCTGATTCGGCGTTTGTGCCTTCTTCTTCTTCTTCCAACTTCCTTGACAGGTTTCCAACTCCAGTTTCTGATGATGATAGTGAGGATGAAAATCCACCTCCGCCTGCTCATGTTCCTCCAGTTGCACCAGCACAAGTGCTTCCTCGATGGGTCCGTTCAACATGTGAAGCAGCTGGTGATCTTGCCGGTGATCCTAGAGATCAACGTCGAACACGTTCTCAGTTTCAGCGAGCCTCTTCTCTTTTGGCTCAAGTTTCCGAAAATCATGATCCAGAAACCTTTGCAAAAGCTTTAGGGAATCCAGATTGGGATGCAGCCATGGATGAAGAATATCGTTCCTTAATGGCGAACGATACTTGGGATCTTATACCTCTTCCAAAAGGAAGAAAACTTGTCAGATGTAAATGGGTCTACAGAACTAAGTATGCATCAGATGGAAGTGTTGAAAGACTTAAGGCAAGGTTAGTTGCCAAAGGTTTTTCCCAAGTTGAAGGGATTGACTACAATGAAACCTTTTCTCCCGTCACCAAAATGAACTCCATCCGACTTGTTCTTTCCCTTGCAGCCTTACACAACTGGGAAGTCCATCAAATGGATGTCAAGTCTGCCTTCTTACATGGTGATTTACAGGAGGAAATTTACATGGAACAACCTCCTGGCTATGTTCAGAATAACTCTAGCCTTGTCTGCCGCCTTAAAAAAATCCTTATATGGCCTTAAGCAAGCTCCTAGAGCTTGGTATGCCAAAATGGATAACTTTCTCCTTGACACTGGTTTTTCTAGATGCCATTCTGACCCCAATGTCTATACCAAGAAAGTAGGAAACCATCTCATCATACTTGTTCTATATGTTCATGACCTTATTCTTACTGGTAGTGACCCTAAGCTTATAACCCATGTGAAATCCAGTCTTAAACAAACTTTTGAAATGTCAGACTTAGGACATTTGCATTATTTTCTTGGTCTCCAAGTTCTGCAAACCAAAGAAGGAATCTTTCTTTCTCAGTCTAAGTATGCTTGTGACCTTCTTCGTCGCTTTCACATGGAAGATTGTACACCAACCCCTTCTCCCTTCCAGTCTGGAGTCAAACTTTCTGCCACTTGTACTTCACCTGAAGTAGATGCCACCTTGTATCGTCTGCTTGTTGGTAGTCTTTTATACTTGACTCATTCCCGTCCTGACCTTTCCTTTGCCATTGGTCGAGTTGCTCGTTATATGCAAACACCTCATGAAAGTCACTGGAAAGCAGCTAAAAGAATACTTTGATATATTCGAGGTACAGTTCAGTTTGGGATTCATTACAGTACAGGGGGGAAACCTTTGTTGGTTGGTTTCACTGATTCAGATTGGGCCGGCGATCCTGATGATCGAAAGTCTACTGCAGGTTATGTTTTCAGTCTGGGATCTGGACCTATTACTTGGGCTTGTAAGAAACAACAAGCTCTTGCTCTTTCTTCAGCAGAGGCAGAATATCGAGCAGTAGTTAATGCCAGTCAAGAAGCTTTATGGATTCGACAGATCCTTTCAAAGTTTGGATTCGAGCAGCAGCAGCCTACTCCACTTTGGTGCGACAATCAAAGTGCCATCAAGCTTGCCAAAGATCCAGTTCTACATCAACACAGCAAACACATTGAGCTACATATGCACTTCATCAGAAATCTTGTTCATGATCGTGTTCTTGAAGTGCTCTTTTGCCCTACAGATGATCAAGTTGCAGACATCTTCACCAAGTCTCTTACAGAAGCGAAGTTTTCTAAACTTCGATCTATGTTAGGAGTTCAGGAACTTGTCATTAAGGGGGGATAGGCTCTAATTCCTCTCTAATTCCTCCTTCCTTCTCCTAATAGTGTCACTTTTGTAAATCCTTCAATCCTATCCCAAGTTGTTCTTAAGGGGGGATGTTAGGATATTTAGACACTTAGGAGTTAGTTAAGATCAACTTGTGTAATATATCCGTTAGGGATAGTGTGTTTCTTTAGTATGCATTTGTAAATACTTAATCCGACGGTCACGATATGTTTCCGACATAGAGTGATCCGACGGCTCAACTTCTCTTAGATCAAACCTAACCTTGATCCGTGGCTTAACACCCGATTGGTCCATGATCTCTATTTAAAGAGCATGGAGGGTCATTGTTTAGTTGATCGATTATGAGAAGCTCATTTGTAACTTTCTTTCTTTGCATAATAAATTGTCCCGTAGAAGCTATTTGGCCGGGGTCGTGGAGTGTTTCCCTCAAGAGGGTTTAAACCACGTCAAAACATCGGTGTGTTGATCTGTGATCTGTTTGTGTGAAGTGGTTTCTCTTGGTGTTCGGTCCTTTGGTAGTACCCTGTGTACCCGAACAGTGGGTTTACGTTGCGTTTGTGGCAATGGTGAAATGCATTTCACATTAGGGTTTTTATGTGTCATTGGTGGCAGTGGTGAACTACATTCGCCGCAGCATGGAATTGTGCTCCCGTAGGGTTTATGAATGGT
The DNA here is from genome assembly GCA_027924585.1 of Larix kaempferi. Taxonomy (NCBI): domain Eukaryota; kingdom Viridiplantae; phylum Streptophyta; class Pinopsida; order Pinales; family Pinaceae; genus Larix; species Larix kaempferi. The sequence continues at coordinate 46,338,326 of BSBM01000047.1, read as the reverse complement.
TTATGGTGCTCCTGTTAATTTGTTTATGCTGCAGTAGGGTTTATGAATGGTTTATTGTGCTCCTATTAATTTGTTTATGAATGTTTTATCATGCAGTAGGGTTTATGAATGTTTTAGTGTTTATGAATTTATTAGGGTTAAGGTGAATTTGTTAGGGTTTATGAATTGTTGTTGGCTAGGGTGTGTGAAGTTGTTAGGGTTTATGCAGAATTATCATGCAAAGTTGTTATGCAGCATTATTATGCGAAATTGTTATGTTGAATTATTGAAGGTTCTATGGTTTACATTGTTGTATGGTTTATAAAAATTTTAGGGTTTATGAATTTAGTTTGGCCTGAATTATTGAAGGTTCTATGGTTTATGTTGCAGTAAGGTTTATAAATTTTTTAGGGTTTATCAATTTAGTTTGTTGTTGGTTTATGTTGCAATCATAGTTTGGGGTGAATTATTGAAGGTTCTATGGTTAATGTTGCAGCATCGTTTATAAATTTTGTAGGGTTTATGAATTTAGTTTGTTGTTGGTTTATGTTGCAATCATAGTTTGGGATGAATTACTGAAGGTTCTATGGTTTAGGTTGCAGCAGGATTTATGAATTTGGTTTGTTGTTGGTTTATGTTGCAATCATCGTTTGGGCTGAATTATTGAAGGTTCTATGGTTTATGTTGCAGCAGGGTTTATAAATTTTTTAGGGCTTATGAATTTAGTTTGTTGTTGGTTTATGTTGCAATCATAGTTTGGGATGAATTATTGAAGGCTCTATGGTTAATGTTGCAGTAGGGTTTATAATTTTTGGGGGGTTTATGAATTTAGTTTGTTGTTGGTTTATGTTGCAATCATCGTTTGGGCTGAATTATTGAAGGTTCTATGGTTTATGTTGCAGCAGGGTTTATAATTTTTTGGGGGTTTATGAATTTAGTTTATTGTTGGTTTATGTTGCAATCATAGTTTGGCCTGAATTATTGAAGGTTCTATGGTTTATGTTGCAGCAGGGTTTATAAATTTTGGGGGGTTTATGAATTTAGTTTGTTGTTGGTTTATGTTGCAATCATAGTTTGGGCTGATTTATTGAAGGTTCTATGGTTTATGTTGCAGCAGGGTTTATAAATTTTTTAGGGTTTATGAATTTAGTTTGTTGTTGGTTTTTGTTGCAGTAGGATGTTAATAGTTAAAAATAAAAACTGCATCATACAAAGGATGGATGCCAATTGACAACAATGACTTTTGCCATTGTCTCATCTTATTGGAAGATTACACATAATTTAGTTGTTCATATCAGCAAGTGTGCCAAATTGGCTATTGTTAATTGGCTTTTACTTTAATTAGGACTGTAGGGAACACAATTGGCTATTGTTTTAATTTACAACTATATGATCTAGTTTTAACTTTTAACTATTAACATCAAGTGAGATGCTCCATCTTATCAGGTCATTATTTGCATTATGGGCAAAATATAAGAAGTTAAATTTTCAATTTTTCCTGTTGATTTGGTTGTAGGTATTTTGTTCAATTAGTTGTTGGGTAGAGCATAGCATGCTTTTATGTTCATTAGTATGATACTATATTTAGGTGTAATAAGTCATGCATGAGAGCCCTCCATAGACCCTACTGCAACATAAACAATAGAACCTTCAATAATTCATCCCAAACTATGATTGCAACATAAACCAACAAAAAACTAAATTCATAAACCCTAAAAAATGTTAATGAAATGTTTAATCAAAGAACATTACAGCGTGCTATTGAAATGATGAAATTGTATATTAAACCTTATGATAAACCCCTGATTACAATGCCGCAAACATTAGGGAACGATATGACCTAGGATTGTACCCAAAATGATCTAGGATTGTATACAAAATGGCCATGTTGCAGTAGTTAGACCCAGTGATTACAAAATCCACATTGCAATGTGGTCACAACAAAAAAATCGGCACCCCTATATGACACCCCTATGCTTGATGTCCTCCAATATCTTCACTGCCCAATATTGTTGAGTTTCCTGCTTGAGCCAAGTTGGTTGGCCTACCTAAAAATGGTTGATTAGGTTGTGGTTGGTTGCCCCCATATGATATCCAATTTGCTTCTTGTAGCCATGGAGGAATTGAGTAGCCATAGTGCAAACTTGTGCTACTAACCCCTGCATTAGGTTGAGCCCCCCGATAATCATACATACGTCTGACACCTGCACTGGTAGGAGGGAATAAAGTGGGCATGCGCACTTGTTGATAGCGGGGGACTTGGATGTTTAGGAGGTCTTGGAAACATGGAGTATTATCTACAAGATGTTCCAATGTGTTTTTCATCATCCTACTCCCCTCCACTATGTTTGCATCAATGGAAACCCTTTCTGCCAGCCCTTGTTCTTTTTGAAGCAATTGTTGAGCCTTTCTCAATTCCTTTTCCTGCCTTGCCATTTGTTTTTGATGGGTCTTTTCTTGTCTTTCTTTATCTCTTTCAAGCATTTCCTGTGCTCGAAGTTCTGCTGTAGCAATCCTTGCAGCCTTCTTTTCTTTAGCTAAGTCCTTCTTTTTCTGTTTTAAATCCTAGATTTCAAGTTTCTTATGCTCATACTCAACCAATAGTTTTATATAGTCTTCTGAGGTGAGTAACTGTGAACTTCGGCATAGACGAAGATTGTCTGTTGTTGCTTTCCTTCTTTTTGCTGACACTCTCTCTACTAGTAGCTTTAGGAACCAACCAAGCAACTCGCCCTTCTTTGGCACTTACTGCTCCTTGCTTGACACTTGCCTTTCAATATTTGGGTCAATGTTCTCCTGCTCTATCTGAACCATATTTTCCTCTTCAGCTGGAACCTCATCGTGGACACTATCTTCTTCCAAGTTTCCATTGTCCACAAAATAATGAATAATATCATCTTCCAATTCTCTTGGCTGTGAAGGCATGTTCATGTTTTCTTCATTGGTCCTTGAGACAATATTTTTGTCCAAATTCATCATGGCTTCTGCCAGCCATGATGGTGGGGTAACCCGACTTGGCAAAGTCAATTCTCCATTGCTGCTTCCTGGTGCATGATCAACGTTTTCATTGACATGATCACAAGCAGAAGTTGCAACTGTTTCATCAATAGAGAAATTAAGAAGATCAGAAGTAGCAGTTGCAGCTGTCTCAGTTGGTGTAACAACCTCCATGTTATTGTCAAATGGTTCATTGTTATATTGGGTTTCACTTACTTGTTCTTCTTCATCACCACAATATGGTCCTCCTTGAGAGAGGGATATCATATTATCAGCAGCAACAGTGTCTTCCTCTACTTCCACATCTTCTTGGCCATCAACATGTGCTTGGACATCCCCTTCTTCTTGACCATCCAACTCAAATGCCTAACTACAACTAGTATCATGCATGAGAGCCTCAGAATTCAATGGCCATATTCTAGTCCTCTTAAACCCATCCTTGATATTCGAAGGTGTGAGAGACCTTTTAAAGGCTTTACTTGCAAGCTCGGCTAGCTCAAACCTTTTTACCTCTACCCCTAGGTTCTTTGCCATCCATGAAGCTCGCTCACCCCTGAAATAGTTCTTGAAAGGCCCGAACACAATGACATCTAGGGGTTGAAATCTGTGAGTGGTATGAGCAGGCAGTGTCAACAGGTCGATGCCCAAATTGTTAGCCTCCTCAATTTTTTGCACATCAATGTGGCTTCCATGACCATCTAAAACCAGCAGGTGTCTATTTACAGGTGAGACACTGCCTGGTATAGATGCAACAAAGTGAGTAAGCCAATTCAAAAAGAGTTCTTTGGTCATCTAAGCATGGGGATGTGCATCCATGCATGCACTTGGTTCACAATTCTGTATATAGTTTTTGAGTTGATTTTTACCTTTAAATAGATAAAATCCAGGGATTGAAGCACCAACTGCATTGACACAACATAGAATAGTGATCCACTCCCTGCTCCTAGGAAAAATCTTTGGCACATTACGACTCCCTCTCTTGGAAATTACACGCATGCCACAGTTCCTTCCTGCCTGTAAACCTGTTTCATCACAGTTCCATATATGGTCTAGATCATACCCATGTTTCTCGTATGCACTAGAAAGGGTGCCATAGAACTTAGTCAGAATTGCAGGGCATAGATTTAGAGCCCTGACTCTATCTAGGCCCTCAGCTGTACACAGCACAAGGTTTGGATGCCTTTTTTTAAACCCAAACCACCATGACTTACTAGGAAGCCCATCTTTGAAGGGGTTTGGCCTCCCTTGAGAGATTTGAGCTACTATGGATTTTAGTTGTATCGGCTCTAGCCCATGTCCCATTTCAGCCATCTCCTTACACCACTAAACCACCTCGGCCTCCTCCTCTTCACTCATAACTGTAACCGGCCCTCTGCGCTTTGTATGTGTGAGCCCATTTATCCAATAATGTATTGAAGAGGTATCAACTCCATGTTTTTTAGCAGCAGCATGAATGGAATATCCATTGAACTCTATATCATCAATGGCAGCTAGCATGTCTTCTTTTGTCCAGCCTCTTATTGCACTGATTTTGGTGGTTGAACTTGTTCCTTGCACTGTGGTTGAAGGTGGTTGTGTGGTTGATGGTGGGACAGCAGTGTCCTCTACCACCACATTGTCATTCTCAACAACATTGCTAGGAGCATTGTTGGCATTTGAATGATCGACCCTATCCTCATCTGATGAGGTGCAGCGCAGCTGGGCACCCCTGCTCAGTCGACGACTTGTTCTTCTTGCATTGCTGCTCTTGCCATGCCTACAACAACCTGCACATTTAGAAGGAAGGTTGATTATGTAGAAAGAAACTAGAAGTTGATCATAACAAAAATATAAATAACAGAAATGGAAATAACATTATAAGGGAAGCTGGTTATATAGAAGGAAACTGGAAGCTGATTATAACATAAATATAAATAACATAAATGGAAATAACATAAACAGAAATATAAATAGCATAAACAGTAACCTGATTATACTATGCACACACTTCTGATGGTATGCCTCCACTGTGCACACACTCTGCAGTTCGAATTTCTGAAATGCAACTGTGCACACACTCTGGAGTTCGAATTTATGAAATGCCACTTCAGTAAGAGTTGAGGTTCTTTTATAATTGTTTGATGTTGAATTGGATTTGTAAGAAGGTTGCACATGGATTGGAATCTCTCAAGTTTGAATATGTGTTGTGGATTGATTTAAAAGTGATCCAATGGCTGGGAGCTTGTCATGGTGGATCCTTGTGCCTTCATCTGTTTCATGATCCTTGTGCTTCCATTTGTTTAATGGGTGCATTTAATGGGTAGGTGTCATTTATTGAATACAGTGGATTGGAATGTTGAACAATCTTGCAGTTATGGCTTACACTATCATTTATGTTGCTTGGATAGGTTTTAATGAATGTTTGAACAGGTTTTAATGAATGCTAGAATATTTAGGCTCCAATAGATATTCGTGGATCCTCTTTCGATAGGTACCTTGCAGTAGGTGGAAAATACAAGCTGGGTTATTTAGTTATTCATGTACTTTTGGATCCCTAAGAAGATCTGTACTTAGTTGGGACAAGATGTTTGTACTCTTTTGCATATAAAGACTATTTATGGACACATGTTGGCCAGTCACTTGATGGGCTATTTTTGGACATAATTTAAATATTTATTGCACTTAATATGGAATATTTATGTTTAATTTCTAGGTGTTTTTATGTCAATATGTGGTGGCTGTGTGGGACCAGTACTATGACAACTACTGGTCTCTGTTCAAGAATAGACAACTCTCCCCTAAATTAAATTTAGAAAAAGAATAAAATAAAATTTTGGTGATGGTAAGGAAATTAATAAGTCAAAGCCTTCAAGTGTATCATGATTTTATAGAGTATTTATGTAATGACTTGTATCGATAACTAGAGCATACTCTCAACAAAGTTTATGAAACTAGAACGACGAAAGCAGGGCATGGGGATTGAAAATCTCATCATAGTTGGAGCTCGAAAATTAGATAAAATCAATCGTCAAATTTTGTTGTTAAATCCAAAAACGATCCTAAGAAATGAGCAAAAATGAAAATAGTTTGTAAAAAACATATTTAAAGTAGGGCATGGGGATTGAAAATCTCATCACAGTTGGAGCTCGAAAAATAGATAAAATCAAGCGTCAAATTTTGTTGTTAAATAAAAAACGAGCAAAAATGAAAATAGTTTGTAAAAAACGTATTTAAAGCTTGAGAAATGGGAACAGCCATAGAAAACGTTGTTACCCGTCCCGTTTCCAACGTTGTTTCCCCTCCCATTTCCATTTTTGAGCAGTTTTTTAATGAAACGATTGCTGACGTCCCATTTCGGGTAGCACGGTTCTCCAATATTTGATTCGATTGAATATTCATGTCATCTTCATGGGTTAAGCAATTCTTCACTCCTTTCCTCCTAATTTAACCCCTTCATATTGAAATTGGAAGATCTATGTGCCTCTTATTTCTTTTAGATTTGGGTTTTATCATCAAATCTATTCTGTTTTGCACTTTAATCTATTTCTAATTCATCCACGTAATTGCTTGATTTTTGTTTGAGTTTTTCTATTTTATCATTCGGATTTCGATGTTTTCATGACATAGATTTCATTGTTGTATGATGTTTGGTGCTTAGGTAAGGTCGTGTTAAAGACTAGTGATCCTTTAGCACTGGTTGTGGTGTAATATGGATTCGAAGCAGGGCAGGTTTTTAAATGGTGAGATGTTATCGGAAACAACACAAAAGTGAATGAAGAATGATTTCGGGAAGTTTTGAGATGTGGTGGAAGAGGTTATCATGGAGGATATCATCACAAGCTTATCATGGCTTTGTTATTTTTGCAAATCCAATTGTAGGAAGATCGACTTATCACGAGGGATAGATGTTAGTAGTTTCTTGGATCTATTTACATTGACCCTAACAGTTTTTTGTTATTTTAGTTATTTACATTGACCCGAACAGTTTTTTGTTATTTTAGTTTAGCTTTTCTATTTTGGGTAGCTTATCACGAAGGATAGATGTTAGTAGTTTCTTGAATCTATTTACATTGAACCTCACAGTTTTTTGTTATTTTAGTTTTTAGCTTTTCTATTTTGGATAACTTTTGTTCTAGATTCAAGTCACCATGTTGTATGACTTAATTTACAGAATTCCAAATTCAATGTACATTTTTTTTCTCTATCAATTGATCATATTTTATTTGATCACTAAATGAAAATTTAGTGGATTGAATAAGACTTTGTGATGAAAATCTAATGAGTTCTTCGAAAATGAGGATGTGAATTTTGCAAGTTGAATATGAGTAAAGTTAAGTTATGATTTCACATATATGTTTTTTTTAAAGAATATAGATGTTGTGGAGTGTAGAGGTGTTTGAGATGGTGATAGGTATAGTATGCATACTACTTGCTGAATATAAAAATGCTTGAGATGTTGGTGAGCATTCAACTTTCTTTTGCAGCCCAATTTCTATGGAATTTATTTTTTATTTTTATAACTTTTTAAAGATAACCTACTAGACAATTATTATAACAATCTTTTTTGTTTATAGATCAATTGGTATTGATAACAATTCATTAGAATCAACAAAATTTGCAATCAAGTTAAGTAAATGTGAAAATGGAATTAATGCAATTAGCTTTGACATTTTGATCAGCTTTTACATTTTCATGTCTAACATTCTTGGATATAAGCATTGATGCATTGTCTATATAGTTATTGAGATATCACAATTCTACGTTGGGGATTATTTTATATGAATCATGTTGAAAGTGAAAATATATTTTTGAATTGGGTTGTATTTTTATAGTAAATCCAACTTATAAAATAGATCCATGATAGTTAAAATTTCTATTAGTTCTCTATTTCTATCCTTCTTTTAGAGTAGGGCATCCATAATGATGTTCATCAAAATTGTGATTCATTTGTATAATACTTTTATATTTTTTAACTAACATTGTTGTTTCACTTTTTAGTGTGAATATACATTTATAAAGGTAGTAATGATACTTTATATATATATATATAAACTTTATTTATATTTAAATCTACTAAATTGAATATTTTGATAATCAGATTTAATATTGTATTAGCATAGATCTATTTTAACTCTAGCTTTACCAAGTACCTAGAGGGATCAAATCCTGTGAGGTGCAATCCTTAATATTTCATAAATACCCCTGAGTGTAAGCAATGCATGCACATATCTTTCTTTTACCTAATACTATCTAGAAATTTACTCAATTATTTATTAGATTGCAATTATTACAAAACTAATATCTAACTCATTATTCTATTGTTAACTTTTTTTTTAACGAAAAGAGATAAGAGATTTTTGTATTAATAAAAATGGGTGGTTGAAACCAGTTACATAGCGTAAGAACATGATAGCTTCTTGATAAAAAAGTTGTCATATCTTGACATTCCTCCTTTACAAAATACCAACTACATTCAGCAGAACTATAAACTACTTAGAGACTACATTAAGCTGAGCTTAAAGGACTACAGACTTATAACATCTGAAATACATCTGTCAATCCCAACAAAAAGAAATATCAGAGCCATGGCAGATTATAAGCCTATCTAGAAACAGAGTGGTTCTGAAGCAAGATTCTACAAAGGTTTCCAAAAAACTGAGAAGTCTATCTAGTTCCAGCATCGCCCTAACGTAGAATTTCCAGCTTTATTTCCATAATATCCTTTCGCATGTTGTCCACTTTCTCCTCAATGCTTTTTGCGATGACATGAATAGACCGAATTTGTGCATCTAGGTTTTGGTCTTCCATAACAGCAAAAAGATGGTCCACCTTTGAACTGAGTTTGTCGATTTTGGTGCAAGCCTCTAGAGATGTTGCTTGCTCCACTGTGCTCAGCTGCTGTAGAGCTTTCTTAATTTCGCAATTTTTGTTTTTCAGAACACGAATCTAAGTGTCCAAGATTGTAAGATGGTCATCCACCACTATGAGTGAGGTCGCAAGGCCCTGTTGTTCCTCCTGACTTTGAACCTTCTCTCAATACTGCTCAAAACCACTACAAATAAAAACCTTCTCATGTTGTTGCTCAAGAACACCACCACTCACTTGTATCTTCTATTGGTGTTGTTCGCAGGCCATACATTCCTAGCTCCTAGGCCAAGAAGGAAGTCGTTTCCTGAAATTCGAAAGAAGACTGCCATGACAAGGAACAGTTTGTTTTTCGAAGAGATGGCTAACACCATTGGCCATTATCTCACTCACAAAGTAGGGAGCAGTTTGATTGTCACAGGGGTTCTTACCAGGATCTGCCATACTCTTTCTCTCAAAACCATAATTCTCCCAACCAACGCATCTTCCAAATTTATAACGCCACCGGCTTCCAGCGTCTTTTGCATTGAAAGATTGCATGCTTCCCATGTGGAAGCCACGTGATGGGAGCGTGCGAGCATCCCTCCATTCGAGACCCCAAAGTGGGTAGAAAAATTTGGTTAAGATTTCCCAGTCCATCACCTTAAACAAACCTGGGTTCCATCCTATGAGGAGTTTCCTAGCATGTGTTTTATTCATGATGCTATATTGAAATCAAAGACAAGGTATCCAAACCTTAAAATTCACCTTGTGGTTGCTAACTAGAATGCCTCGATCTAGTTTATCCCCTTTGTTTGCCATCACATCTGCATCTTGATTGTTGTTTCGCAGGACATGCAAGAATCTTATACTTTTATATTCACTAACTAGGTATTTGAGAAGATTGTGAACTTTGGATTCAGGTCTCTTTCTATTCTTTCTTAAGTTCCTGGCCTCCTTGATAACTAGCATTGAGTCTCCGCAGACTACTAAGTCGGTGATTACTTCCTCTCTAGCGATCTCCAGACCTTTTGTGAGGGCTAGCCATTCCGCACTATTGTTTGTTCTTCTGCCAAGACCCCAGGAATAGTTTTTCATCTTATTTCTGTTGGAGTCAAAGATGACTCCCCCCGCACCTGCCAACCCTGGATTTCCTTTCGAGGCTTCGTCGAAGAAGAGGATTTTGCACCCAATATTTTTTTCCAATTATGAAGCTCTCCTGCGCTCATTTTGATATGCCAGGCCTGATTCTTGGAATGCTTACTAGTAGGGTTCCTATATATGGAGTGATTTGGGAGCAACAAGTCTGATGCCCATATTTTCTCTTCTATATCCAGCGGCTCCTTATTGATATTCTTCATGCCCTGTACTAATAAGTCTTCTATCCATAACGCTTTAGCTGAGGCCAAGACTCAAGCTGGAGTGGAGCTAATCCCTTAAAAAATATCCATGTTCCTAGTGGTCCAAAATTTCCAACAAATGAACTTCAGTAGGGATTCCCAAGCTCTCTTGAAGTCAGGCTTGTTACGCAAGGATCCCATATAGTAATCCTTCCAACTTGCGAAGAGATCGTTCTAGTTTGTTGGAAGGGTTACCGAAAAGTTTAGTTCGAGATAGGCCCCATGCTAGACTTCCTGGGAAAACTTGCACTCAAGAATCAAATGTTCCACTGTTTTCTTCGAGGCTTTACAAAGTATACATCTGGATGGTTCCTCGATCCCTCTTTTCTTAAGGTTTTCAGAGGTGAGAATTTTGTATGTGGTAAAGTACAAGTGAAGGCATTAATTTCGGAAGACTGTCCTTACTCCAGATTTTTGTCCATATTTTTTCCTTGGGACTGCTGCTGTCTAGTAAGCGGTAACCGGCTTTGACTGAGTATGTTCCCATCTTGCTCCATCCTCTTTTGTCAATCAAATTCCTATGTACGGGGGTAGCTCCTTGAAGAAGTTCAAGAAGTGTGTCGAAACCCACTTGCAGATGACTCAGAACCTCAAGGCTAATCCAACCCACCCATCTTCCCATACCTGACCATACCGAGAGATCGAAAAGAGTATAAATATTATCTTTGTCCATCCAAGTTTTGAGGTCATTGAAATTGTGACTGTAGTTGACAGGTGATCGCTTGTCCGGTCCTAGCTTGTCCACCCAAATTATGATCTTCTTGCCATTCCTTGGAATCCAATATAATTGGTCTTGTAGAATGAAAGCTGCCTTTTTGCAGAGATTCCATATGGGAGTTCCAGTTTTGGACAGGTCAATCATTTCCACACAACGCATTTTGTTCCCACTCGTATATTTTTTATACAAAATCTCTTTCCACCAAGCTTTCTTACCTGTGATGACTCGCCAAAGAATTTTAGCTCCCAGAGCAAGATTCATGTGCGAGGGATCTCTAATTCCATCCCCTCTAACGGTTTTTGGTTTACAAACCTTGTCCCAGCTCATCAAGTGATACTTTTTGATCCATTAGTATTTCCGCCTTTCCAAAGAAATCTAAGTAGATCCTTCGTGATCTTTTGAACAACACTCTTAGGGGCTAAAGAGATAGAGCAAATGTAAATAGGATAGGCAGACAGGACCGAGTTGATCAAAACTAGTTTTCCAACTAAGTTAAGCCACCTAAATCCCCATGAAGAAATTTTGGTTTTGATCTTCTCGATCAAGTCTTGCCAATCCGCGACCTTCTTATTCCCTTTGAAGATTGGGATTCCAAGATATTTAAAGGAATTCCAAGAGGGGCATCCATTGAACCAAAAGATCTGAGCTATTCTTCCAATCGTTTCTTTGGAGCAATTCCAACCATATATATTTGATTTCATTGAGTTGAATTTCCCATCAGAGGCTTTTAGAAAAAGGGTTAATGCCCTTTTGAATCTTTCTGCAATGATAGTGGAAGCTTTGCTAAGAAAAATAGTGTCATCTGCGAATTGTGCATGGTTTATTGCTTTGATCCCTCTCGCAATATTTAGCCCTTTAATTTCACCCAGGATTTGAAGTTGATGAAGCTTTCTACTCAAGGATTTAGCCACCAAGAGATACAGGAAGGGGGACATGGGACAACCCTGCCTTAAGCCTCTAGTGGCTTGAAAGAAGGAAGTGGGTCTGCCATTAACCAACAAGGTGATCCAAGGTTTGCTAATGTAGGATTTAACCCAATGGACAAAACAGTCGGAGAAGCCGAATCTGTTCATTATTTCAAATAACAAGAAATGGTTCACTCTATCAAAGGCATTCGCCATATCCATCTTAATAGCCATACCCTGTTGTTTTCTTTCCATACTGGAGTGAATTTCCTTCTGAACTATGATGATATTGTCAAGAATTTGACGACCAACAATAAACCCACCTTGAGAATCCGAAATGAGCTTACCCATGATTTTTTTCATTCAAGTAGCTATTATCTTTGAAAGGATCTTGTACGAGGTGTTGCAGAGAGAAATAGGCCTGAAACATTTGATAGAAGATGTATTGCTATCTTTTGGTATGAGATCCAGGAAGGAGGAATTTGTGGCTCCCCCTATCTTATCCTTCTTCCTGGTCCAATTGAGCATTCTCTTCAAGTCCTCCTTTATGATATCCCAGGCAGCTCTAAAGAAGTTTATCGTAAACCCATATGGTCCTAGAGCTTTATCCAGATGAAGAGTCCAAATGGCTTCTCTAATTTCATATTCAGTAATTAGATTGCCTAAATCATGATTTTCAATATCAAAAATGAGAGAGGGAATAGCAGCGAGCAAATCTACTTGAGCTATCGGATCGGCCTCATTGTTGTCGGTGTAGAGTCTTTGAAAGTGCTCCAGGGCGTGTGCTTGTATCTCCTCCTTTCTGTCGATTCGAGCTCCATTATTGTCTTTTAGTTCTTTGATCGAATTATAGTTGAGCTGGGCTTTGGTTTTCTTGTGGAAATACATTGTATTGCTATCCCCTCCTTTGAGGCAAGTTTGTCTGGATTTTATTCTCCAAACTTCCTCTTCCTGCCTAGCTGCGCTGAGAATTTTTAAATTCAGATCCTTCTCTAGGTTTAACGAAGTGGCAATGATTTCCCTTTCTTCCATGTTTCTGTGTAGGGAAGCCAGGTGCCTTTGAAGCTTTTTCTTGGTGAATCCAAGGTTTTTGAAGTTCGATTTGGCCCAATTTTGTAAGACATTATGCACGGCCCGAAGTTTACATTCCCAAGTGTAACTGGTCGATCCATGAAAGTTGATGTTCCAAGTGTTTTGGACAATGTTTAAGAGGTTCTCATCTTGCAACCATAAGTGATTGAATCGAAACGGAATAGGTCCATGAGTTTCAGGGGCCGAAATATTCAGACATATAGGCTTGTGATCATAAGTGGTCGACAGAAGAGCATGCGCGGAGAGAATAAGATTTTTTAGGAGATAGGTGGAACTAATCAGGAACCTGTGCAGCCTGGCAGCTATATGCCCAATTCCAACTCTTTTGTTACTCCATGTATACTTCCCATTTTTCATTTCAATGTCCATCAGATCTAAAACAGAGATAAGATCCTCCATCTTTTCTCCGTAGGGATCCCGAACCCTGGAGCCTCCACGCTTTTCTTGCTGGTTTTTGGTAACATTGAAGTCTCCAGCAATTATCACATCCTTTCCATGTAACTCATCTTTTAAATTGTTCAAGTCCTCCCAGAACTGATCTTTATCCCTATAGTGAGTAGTTCCATACACATTGCAAATGTATGTAGAATGTTAATTAGAATGTTCCTGAATTTCAAGTAAAAGCCAATGCTGACTTTTTCTGATAGAATTTATCCTGAGATTTCTTGATATGTAGGTAGTTATGCCCCCAGAGGCCCCATTGGAGCTTTGGTATTTTCCTTGGTTGTCCTTCCAGAAATGACGTGAGAGCTCTATGGCCTGAACGTCTAACATTTTTGTCTCTTGGACTAGTAACAAGTCTGGATTTTCAGTTTTAATTAAATCCCTCAGTGCTTCAACTTTACTAGCATTGCCTAGACCTCTGCAATTCCAAGAGAGAAGTTTCATCATTTTTTACTGGATTGAGACCTTGCTCGAGGTTTTCCATCCGGTTTTTCCCCTCCCTGGTTTTTATTGTTTTGAAGTAGCTTGGTTTCTGCTATGCTCTTTTGTTTTCCTAATTCTCGTTCCCTTTCAGCTTCCTGCTCACTCAGGTACCTCTGCGTTTTCCTTCCCCTTGTATTTGGGATTAGTAGTACGTCCTACGGATCCAAGGTCTCTTGGGATGTCGAAGGTTCTGGGGAGAATACTTGTGTTATTACAGTATTTTTTTTAACCCTATCCGCCCAAGTGCCTCCAAGGGTCGACGCCCCTTCCTTGATTACACTTGTTGTTTCTCTATTTGGGGAGGTGTCTATGGGGGTGTGCACTTCAGCCACCTCATTTTCTATATCTTCGTTAACCTGGGAGGGGATTTCTCCATCTTCCATAGCCAAGGTTTGAAACTGATTGCTGGTGGTAGTGTTTTCCACGACATGTTCGTTCTCATTGTTTTTCTCAGCCTGCTCCTTTTCTTTGTTTTTCTCTGGACCAGTTGGTGAAGATTTTGGCTGGACATTCTTCCTTCCCCTCTTAGTTTGCTTCCATCCTTCCTCATGCGTCGGTTCCTGAGATTCCTGCATGGCTTTAGGGAAATTCTTGACGAAGTTTCCATATTCATGGAATTTCTTACATTTAAAGGGTAGTTGCTCATAGTCTACTTTCTGCATATGTTCCCATCCCTCCATTTGCATATTTACTATCTCAAGGCAGACCTTTTTCTAGGTCGACTTCCAAACAAATACGGTCACGGGAGAACAAAGGCCCTTTAGGCTCAACCTTGTCAATGAAAGTGCCTAGGGTGTTTCCAATAGCCTGGAGAGTTTCATCATTCTAGCAGTGGAGGGGGAGGTGCGGGAGACGAACCCAAACAAGTACAGCCGATGTGATATCTTTTTCCATATCAAAGGAGAGGCTCCATCTATTTAAATAAAGGCCGCGGGTTCCCAAGAAATACGGCCCGCTTCTAAAAATAAAATCTCTATCAACCTTGTGTTCAAAAAGAAAAGTGAAGAATCCCTTACCACAAAAACAATGTTGCAAACCACTGGTAATCAAGGGCATCCAATTTTTGTTAATCCAGGCGTCCATGGTTTTGGGTGAAGGCCATATTCTAGTGAACTGACCAATCAAACCCATCTCGCTTAGAGCGAGGGATTTCATATGTGAAGCTGTCGACTTGATCTAGATCTTAGGGGCTAAGGTGTGTTTAACAAAGGCATCCACAACGGTCGGAGTCTCCAGTGGTGACGAAGTTGCAGCTACCAATGCTCGAAATGCGTCATCGAGTCGTCTCTGTTTCTCTTCCTGGCTCGGTTCCAAAGGGGGGTCCATCGGGGCCCTCGAGGTAGGATCCCGTTAACCTGGTGCAAGGTGCAGGGCGCCGTTGACCAGCAAACCCAAGCTGTGGCGGCCAGATCTAGAGGTCGAGGGCACGCGAGCTAAGTTTTTGATATTTTTATTATTTATTAGTGTTCTATTGTTAACTTAAAAGTACATAATCTAATATATTTTCCATTTTAATCATCCACACACCAACTATACCAATATGGATATCTTACAAATAGGCCAAAGTTGTATTAATTAATTAATATGAAGTAAAATAGTTATTTATCTATTATCTACCCAAAATTAATATATAACTTATTGTTCTATTATTAACTTAGAAGTACATAATCCATTATTATGCCAAGAGACCCTTTTTACATCCCAATGTGGACGAGATGTGTCACGTATATGCTTGACTTGGCACAAAACTAATAGCTATTATTAACTTAAAAGTACATAATCCATTATAAATGTCAGGCACCATCTATTCCAACTTGCTATCCTGTTGTAAATGCTAACACATAAATCCCTATGCAAAAATTGCATTAATTCATTAATTATGAAGTAAAACCATTATTTGCCCAAATTTGGTTTTAACTATTTCATGTTGTAAAGTATAACAAATAAATCATACAAATATTTGCAATTTACCAAATTCTTATTCATTTGCAATTTGAGAAAAAATTGCAATTGTTCATTGAGTATGAAGTAAACTAGTTATTCTTAATCCATAGGTACTGATTTTGTTGAGAATATATGTCTCTCTTGTAGATCAAGTAAAGGCCACACTAACTAATCCACAAATATTTAGTTGTCTTGTGACTATCTATGAAAATATCTACATTTAAAATGTGACTAATTAATACACAAATATTTAGTTGTCTTGTGACTATCTATGAAAAGATTTATATTTAAAATGTGAGGATGTTTGAATGGAAATGAAAATGGAAATTGAAATATGTATATTTATATAAATGTATTTTACAATCTAGCCTATTTAAATTTGAAACCTATATGTGCTTGGTTTTATAAAATAAATTATATTTTAAGTTTTTCGAGCCAACATGTGCCAAGTACACATGTGACACATTTCATACATGTGACACATTTCATCCACTTTGGGATATAAAAAGAGCATCTTGGTACAATAAATGTATCTTACTAATTTATAATAATTTCACATTACATTATTGTGGTAATTATGATTTTGTTTTTATATTTTATAAATTTAGATAGTGACATATTTATAAAAAGTGAATTAAATTTTATAGATTTCAAATTATTTGTCATATTAATATGCTTGAAAATAACAAATTTGATGTGTAAATAATATATATATGTATATTAAAATAACTTATTTTGTAATTGCAAACTAAATTTATAATTGAATTTACATTTTACATAACAACTCTCTTTTTAATTAGTAAAATTAATTCCACACATTTTCTCTTTTTAATTAGTAAAATTAATTCCACGCATTTTTTGCATTCTTTACCATTCTAATTCTCGTACATATTTTAAATTATTAGTATTATAGTCTTTTGTGAAATTTAGACTTTTACATTCTTTAAAAATCAACATAATGAAACAAACCATGGATTACAATTTTAATTCTTTTATAGATATTAAATTAATTGTAGTATTTTGT
The DNA here is from genome assembly GCA_027924585.1 of Larix kaempferi. Classification (NCBI taxonomy): domain Eukaryota; kingdom Viridiplantae; phylum Streptophyta; class Pinopsida; order Pinales; family Pinaceae; genus Larix; species Larix kaempferi. The sequence continues at coordinate 46,321,517 of BSBM01000047.1, read as the reverse complement.
AAAGTTAGATTTATCATTGTTAATATTTAAAAAAAATACTATAGTTTTAACATATATTCTAAAAAAAATTGTCTCAATACCATTTTTTTTAATTTCCAATTTAATTTAAAAAAAAAAATTATTGTTCACAGTGTAGGATTAGGGTTCTGAAGATTCTGTGGACATGGCCTTGCCTCCGGCATCTAAGCCGGGGGCCTCACCTTCCTTGGATGAATGTTATCAACGAGATATCGAGAATGTTCCCTCGGCTCTTCCAAAGGAAGTTCCCTTGTGAAACATGCATTGGCGTCGGAAGTCAAGCTTACCTCCTCCGCCTTCAAACACAAGATTGTAGTGATCTATGAAAGAGGCCTGATCGGGGATTTCACCGACATGTGGCCATCTCCAAAATCTATTGAGATATGGTTGAACAAAAACTGGATATTGCTCATAAAAGGGGAAGTCATACAAAACTTATGTGGGAAAGGGTTCTTCGTTTTTCTATTTGGGTAGAAGGAATATAGGGATCTGATTTTCTGGAGCGGTCGTTATGTTCTTGCTCCAAGGGGATTGTATCTGAACTAGTGGGACGCTTCCTTCGACCCTAAGAAGAACATTCCTTCGGCAGTCCCAGTATGGGTTAAACTATCCCATATTCCCCTTCACTGTTGGGGGGATGAGGATTTGATGTCGATTGGTAACTCCCTTGGGAAGTTCATAGACAAAGTGAAGCCTCGACCCCCTCTTTTTTCCCGCGCAAGAATATGCGTGGAAGTAGATGTGGAAAAAGGACTTCTAGAGGAAATCAACCTCTCAATGGATGGGTGGAATCATCTTCAGAAAGTAGATTATGAACAGTTACCTTTTAAATGCAAACCATGCCATGAGTATGGCCATTTTGCCGAAGGTTGTCCAAAAAGGTAGGAGCGGGAAGGGGTCCAAGAAGACGAGGGGGAATGGAATAAAGTATCAAAAAAGGGAAGGAAAATACAAGTTCCTGCGGAGGCTCCTCCGGTGAAGGACTCAAACCCTATAGCCCCTTGAACAATTGGTATCAACAACCGGTTTCAGGTTTTAGATACACAAGAAAATGAGTGTGAAGAAGAACAAGATATAAGAGAAGCGCCTATGGAACGAGAAGGAAAGGAGCAGGTAGTGCTGGAAGATATAACTCAGAAAGAAAATTATGTTCCTAGCTTGCCTGAAAAACCATATATTGAGATTAGATCAGAATGCACTAGATCAGAGGCATCTGGCTCAGTGACCAGATCTAGATCTAAAATTTCCCAAGAAGAGTCTTCTGAATATCAAGAAGAAGAAAAGGAGCCAGCTAGGAAGAAGGTAAGGAAGCCAAACAAATCACACATAGAAGAGAAGGCGGAAAAGGACAAAGCAGAAGGGAAGAAAACTTGCATCGATCAGCATTTAAGGCCTCTTTTCAAGCATCTTGAGGCAGCAAGAGAGAACCTAAAGGTCAAGACCGGTCTCCTCACCAAAAAATAATGTGGATAGTCTCCTGGAATTGCAGAGGACTCGGAGGTAAGTCAAAATCGGAAGCTATTAAATTTTTAATTGAGAATGAAAAACTATCCATTCTTTTTCTCTAGGAGACTAAGATGTTAGAAGAATATACTTAGATTTGTATGAAGAGAATATGAAAAAACAATGATGGAGCCTCCATAGGAGCCACAGGGAGCTCAAGAGGAATCTCTACTTGGTGGGATAAGAATAAATTCATATCTATAGATGAAAGGAGGCATTCCAATTGGATTATGATTGATTTAGAAGACAAGGAGGAAAACAAGTAGATTAGAATTCTTAATGTATACAGTCCCACTATCAACAACAAGAAGCAAGACTTCTGGCTCTCCTTTGAGCATCTTAGAAGGAAAAACCTCCATCTAAACTCTATTGTTGCTGGAGACTTCAACACTACGATCTCAGGGGAGGAAAGACGCAGAGGTACCAAGGTAAGAGATCGCTTTGGGGAACATCTCGAAGACCTTTTAGCCTCTTGGGACCTCACAGATGTTAAACCAAGAAAGGGCATTTACATTTGTAATAATCGAATAATTGAGCCTGGTCATATCACTTCCCTCCTAGATAGATTCTTGGTCAACAGTCTTCTTCTCCACACTCCCCTTATCCCCTCCTCCAGAATCCTTCCCTATGCGGTTTATGACCACAAACCTATTCTGTTGTAATTCCTACTCCCCTCTAATCTTGGACCCATACCCTTCAAATTCCTCTCCACCTGGGCCAATGAGGAAGAAGTTTCTGTGTTGGTTTCGACAGCATGGAATGTTTTTATTTATGGGTCCCCTAGGTTCATTTGGGAATCCAAATTGAAGGTTGTAAAATAAACCCTTAAAATTTGGGCCAAGAACAAACCATCGACGGGGCTTTTGAAGACTGAAGCTTAGCAGAATCTCAAGGAGTTACAAGATAGAATGGAGATAGGGGAAATAACTGACCTTCATTTTAAAAGTGAACAGGAACTGCGGGAGAAAGTTCTTCAGTATCAAAGAATAAATGAGGAGGAATGGAGGATAAGATCCAGAAGTATTTGGCTTAAGGATGGATACTAGAACATTAAATATTTCCACAATCAGCATAAGGAACGAATTAGGTGGAATACCATTCTTGATGTAGATAGCGAAGAGGAAGGAGTTATCACCTCGAGGCCTCAGATCCAAAATGCAATTTTCACCTATTTTCAATCTTTGTACAATGAAGACCAAGATTTGGTGGAGCCGCTCTATGATTATTTTTGCTCAGGCATCCCTAAGCTTGTCAACAAAAAAACTAATGAGACTCTAGTAAAAAACATCACAGAAGAAGAATTCAAAAAATTTATTTGGTCCTTGCATCCGAATAAAGCTCCTGGTACGAATGGATTCCCAATTAGCTTCTATCGGTGCTTCTGGCATCTCATTAAACGATATCTCTGTAGAATGATGAATTGTTCTATGAAGACTACCTCCTTGGACAAGTATAGTCCTATCTCCCTTTGCAATGCTTCTTATAAAATCCTAACTAAAATTATTTCAGGAAGGTTAAAAAGGATTATTCTGAAGCTCATCTTGGGAAATCAAGGAGGATTTTTTACGGGAAGACAGGTAACGGACAACATCATTGTCATGCAAGAGGATATCCACTTAAGTTTCAACGAGAAAGAAAAAGGGATGGCTATCAAGATGGATTTGGCAAATGCCTTTGATAGTGTAAGGCACCACTTCCTTTTCCAAATTTTACAAGCTTTTGGTTTCTCTTCCTCCTTTATCAATTGGATTAAAGATTTCATCGGAGAACCTTGTATCTCCCCTGTTTGAAATGGAATAGCTATAGGGATTTTTAAATTGTCCAGAGGCCTTCGTCAAGGATTCCCTTTATCTCCCCTTCTTTACATTATCACTGTTGAAGCCTTCAACAGAAAACTAAACATCTTTGCTAGCTCTAGTGAGCTGGATGGGATCAACATTGTTATAGGAGCAAGGCCAGTCAACCACACCTAGTTCGCAAGTGACACCATCCTATTGGGAAATGCCACCATCGAAGTCTCAAGACTTTTCTCAAACACCCTCTCAGATTTCTTAGAAGTCTCGGGGAGGGGGGAATTAATAAAGGAAAAAGCTGCATCTATACTTAGAATTACTCCAACAATAAGATATTTGATCCTTTCTAGAATCCTGGGTTTCAAAGTGGTCGGGAAATGGACCTCCTTCAAGTATTTGGGCATACCTATCTCCCTATAGGGTAGGACCGAAGGATGGAGATATATTGTCACTAAAATAAAGAACAAGTTCCAATCTTGGGGGGTTAAAAGGATGAATTTGGAAGGAAGAGTAACTCTCATTAATTCGGTGCTCAATTCCATTCCCATCTATCTCTGCTCCATCGTTATTTCCCCGTTGGGCATAAGGAGTGAGATTAGCAAAGAAATCAGGAGATTTTTATGGTAGGGAGGTCTTAATGGAGGGAAGAAATTCCACCTGGTAAAGTGGGAAATTGTTCAATCAGAGAAAAATAAAGGTGGTCTAGCAATAAGGGAACCTAGATTAAACAACATTTCCATGGGCACCAAAATTTTGTGGAGACTAGTCACTAGTAAGAACGACGGGTGGAAGGAGATCATAGTCAAAAAATGCATAGGACAAAGCAGTCTTAAAGAATTTTTCTGGGGATGGAACCAAAATATGGAGCTTATGAAAATATTTGGTCCAGTTAATACGATAGAACATTTATTGGATTCCTGGAAGTGGGAAAAGAATTGACATTTGGGAAGACAAGATATTGCCCCCCCCCACTTGAAATACAATGAGTTTCTCATTGTCTTAAGAGTCAAAATCCATGATATCTCCTCCTGTGATGAGAAAGGGAATTGGAAAGGCTAGACTCCTCTTAACCCTCCCATAGCTCTTTGCGAAAAGCTGCAATAACTCCACTTGGATCTTAATGGGAAGGCCCCCTGAATATTAGAGAGAAATATTCTAGAGGTTGGGGGGGAATATGTTTCTACATAGTTAAGGATGGTTATAAACTTCTTATTTCTAATTTCCTAGGGCCTCTTAAGGATCAGAAATGGAAGAGAGTGTGGCATCGAGACTTCCCTCCCAAGCTTTGCGCCTTCTCCTGGCTCCTCACACATCAGAAAATTTTAACTACCGAGAATTTAAGAAAAAGAGGAATAGTTGGTCCTATCAGGTGTGTCCTTTGCAAAATATAGGAAGAATCAATGCAACATATATTCTTAAATTGCAGTTTCACTCTTCAAGTCTGGGATGATATGGTTACGGACCTCAGCATTGATCTCTCACTTCCAAACAACATAAGTGTCTTCTTCGAAGGATGGGTTCATCAGTACCATGGAAATACCTCCAACAAAAAACTTCTTGATCAACATATTGCCATACCAGAAGCATTACATAATATATTGATCAACATCATATACTTCCACCATTCTTGAGCAGTTCCTCTACTAGAAAGTAAAACATCGTCTACCAAAAGAAGGTGCGTAATCTAAACCAAAGAAGCCACCCTTAAACCCTATATAATTCCTTCCCTTTTTTAGCTTGAATCAACGGACTGAGGCCTTCTATTACCAATAAAAAAAGAAAGGGAGACAAGGGACAACCTTGTCTGAGTCCCCTGGAAACTTTCAAAACTGAAGTAGGATGACCATTTATTGGAATAGAAAAATTGGCACTGGTAATACAGGCCATCACCCAATCCATAGTCTCCATAGGAAGACCAATTTGCAACAAGATTAACCTGAGATAAGACCAGTCAACTCGATCATAAGCCTTAATTAAATCCATTTTAAGAATGAAAGCTTGAATTTTCTTCATTTTGATACTGCGAAAACATTCTTGGGAAACACCTATAGCATCTAGAATCTGTGTGTTGGAGAGGAAACCGAATTGTTCTTGAGATAAACAATTCTCCAAAAAAGGTTTTAACATGGTTGCAATAACTTTAGCAATCATCTTATAGGCCAAATTACATAAGTATATCGGCCTATAATCGTTGAAAGAAGTAGGCTTATCTTTATTTGGAATTAAAGCAATATAAGTAGCATTCAAACCTTCAAGCATAAATCCCATACGTCTGGATTCCTCTGCAATCTCCACCAGATCACCACCCAACAAATGAAATAAATGAAGAAAAAATTCAGTAGGCCAAGCATCAGGGCTAGTGCTCTTATCCCTAGCAAAAATATCAAGAATAGATTTAATTTCTTCCTCATTAACAGGCCTTCCAATATGATAAATATCTTCATCAGAGAACATTCTGGGGAAAATCTTAATCACCTCTAATTGGCTAGAGATATTTAGCGAACTATCATGCGCATAAATATGTTTGAAAAAGGAGACAACATTATTCTTAACAGAGACTTGATCAGTCAAAACGTTTCCGCTTTAATCCTCAAGATCCCAAACGGTATTGTAAATCCTTCTTTGATTTGCGAGGTTTTGAAAGAATTTCGAATTTTTATCACCACTCTGAATCCACACAACATGACTTTTTAAACGTCAGGTCTCTTCATCTTGCAACGAAAATTTTCTTCCTGGAAGAGTTCAATTCGGAAATTATGTTTCTCCTCTCTTCAAAAAACAATATCATCATCCAACAAATCAGACAAACAGTTTAATTCACATTCAATTGTGATTATAGCAACTTCATTCTCCTTCTTTTTTGCTTTTTCCCAATTAAGGACATCAAATTTTAACTTGTTCATTTTGTAAAGAAAATCTTGTGAGGCAGAGGGAATTTTTTTGAAGAGTACTCCTTCCACTTACCAGCTATCATATTACAGAAATCCTCCTCTTACAGCCATATATGATTAAATTTAAAATGATAATGAATATCCATCTTCTCAAAATCCAATTGAATAAGCACAGGTTTGTGATCCGAGATACCCGATGCAATAGAGCAAGATCTATATTTGAAGTAGTCCTGGCATAACCATTCTGACATGAAGAACCTATCCAATCTTTTATCCAAACCTGCATTACCAAGACGTCTGTTGAACCGAGTAGGAACTAAAACACTTGCCATGATATCTATCATTTTTGCCTCATCAAAACTCTTCTAAAAATAGTTGGAGAGCGGTTCTAAAGGTAGCCCTGAACACCAAACCTCATTGGAAGATAAGGTCAAATTGAAGTCACCTGCAAGGATTATATAAGGATCATTAAGAATTCTTGATTGCACCACTTTGTCCCAGAACTGTTCCCGTCGATTATAAGGACTGGAGACATTTAGGATTTTAAAACTTCTATTTAACCCTAAAAACCTTCCTTCAAGTAAAATTTAGGCAACTGTATTATAAGGCTTGAAGAAAGCTTTTGTCGGATTCCAAGCAACAAGTAAACATCCAGACAAACCATCCACATTTAAACCACAAACATTCTAAGCAAGGAAGATTTGGAGAAAATTCTCACAAGCTGAATCACTAGAAATCATAGTTTCTTGAACTAAGATTAAGTCAGGCTTAACAGTTTGAACTATCCTCCTCAAGGCAGTTTTTTCAGGAGAAATGTTGAAACCCCTAATATTAAAAGAGATTACAGTCATGTGGGAACCTCCTGAAGGGGCATAAAGGCTCTAAGGACCCCATAGGAAGAATCGACTGTAAGAGAAGCAAAAATAGGAGTGATATCAGAAATTTTTGGGTTTATGAATTTATCAGCAGAAGAAGATACCATATCCACTTTTTTCCTTTCTTTATTTCTTAACATGACATTTTGAGACCTTATGGAAGAGATAGGAAGAGTTGAATCATCAACTGGCAAACTCGAAAAAGCAGGAATACACACTTTTGACACATTTTCCATAGCCTGAAATTGACACTAAGTGGAAAGGGAAACAGATGAAGGAGGATGCAGAGAAAACACCAAAAGAAGAACAGACTCATCACTTAAAACCCTCAGAAATTTTTGGCAAAGGGGAGAAGACACAAAAAAAGGAACATAATTCCTATCCACTAGACTTAAACCCCCACAATCTGAACCCCCCAAATATTCAGAAATCTTAGCCACCGGACTTATACCCCCACGATCTGAAACCCCCAAATCTTAAGAAATTTTAACCTCGTTAGGTAAATTAGAAAGAATCTAAGCAAGGGGAGGATAAACTGAAGCAAGGTGTCCAATTACATTAGAAAATAAAAAATTCTTCAACTCAGAAGGAGACACAAACTTTGGAAATATGGAGAGAGAATTTGTTAACTTACCCAGGGCATCTAAAGAGGAAGATCTATCGAGAGGAATGTCTTGTTGCAAATGGGTGTTTGGAGTTTTGGAGTCTCCTAACGAGTAAGAAGCATCTGAAAGGTCTTTAGGAAAGAGATCCCTCTTTGGACAACGGTCCCTGGTATGCCCCACTTGATGATAGGAGAAACACCTAAAAGCAACCTTCCAATAATCTACTCTCTGAAAGAAAGAGTCTTCGTTCCAAACCACTTCAATTTCAGTACTCAACCCTTCCGCCATATCCATTTCAACTAGAACTCTTGGTAACCTCCTATCACCAGCTACAAGGATCGAGGAATGAATTTACCAATGGAGTTAGGAACTGACATAAAACCCCCGAAAGACCAACATTGCAGTGGAAACCCTAGTAACAATACCCATAGGTGTCTTTTTGAAATTTTTTCCTTCCAAGGGTTAAAACCCGCATGCTACCGGTAGAAAACCAAAGAACCTTCTCCAATAACCCAGTAACGTTCAGCAATTTTTTGAAGGCTATCCTTTGTTAAAAATTGAAAGCTGAGCCACCCATTTACAAGAATAGTTACTTTTGGCGTATAATTTATGAGAGGTTTCTAGCAAGACGACATCCATTGGATAATATCTGGTCTGGACATTTTAACATACTCAAAACAATCCAAGAGATTTCTTTTAGTAAGCCCTAAAACCATGTCGAAAGTTACCTCCCTTCCGAGCGTACATAGTGATTTATCTTGTCTAGATTTCACCAGTTTATCCTTTCGCCTTCTTCTAGCCACTTCACCAGTTCGTAAACCCCTATAACCAACAAACCCTTGTTCAAACGCTTTCTCCCAATTATTACCATAAAAAAATTTCAGATTTAGCGGGAGGGATCGGCCCGAGAAGGAAAAGAAGCAACCTCTACTTCGACAGTTGTAGGGTTCTTGATTTTCGCAACCTCCACCAAAACATTCAAGGGTTTGTCCGAACAGGACATGGAGAGGTTTTTGGGATAACCCCCAAATGTCCCTCCAAAGTACCTCCGACATAAATGTTAGTACTTCCAAATGCCTCAGGAGTATGTTTTGAAGAAGGGACAGAAAAACCTATCTTAGAAAAAACAAAAAAACCTAAATATTGTTTTTTAACTCGAAAGAGACAAAAAAGAAGATTATGTAAACATGGAAATAAGGTAAAGACCTAACCAAAGCGAAGAAAAAACTGCAGTAAAAACAAAAAACTTTTCCACTTTTTTCTCTTGGTTGGTACTATGTTGACCAAAAGGATCAAGGAGACTCCAAGTTACTACAAAAAATTTCCTTACCCTAGTCGGAATTCACCAAAAAACGATTGCAAACAAAAATATTCCTCTACTTTCGGTAGATTCCAAACCTCCTCCTCCATGGTGAACCCCATCTCTTCGTTCCTCTCCCTCCAGCTCCACCCATTCAGAGACGACGTTATGTTATTTTGGAAAACTATTAACCTTTCAATTAATATGTGTTTACCTACCAACTAAAAAGTACCAAAGGTATGTCCACCTATCTAGTATGGACAATCACTGTTATAACATAATTATAAATGGGTTGACTGTACGTAGATTTAATCAATTAGTGAAAAGTCACAAAATAACTTTAATAAACATAGCAAAATAATACAAACTTTTCATATATATATACACAATATTAAGTTATTTTAGATATTATATTACCTTCTTAACTTTAAAAAAGAAAAAAGAAAAAAGCAATACCATTAATATTAAATAGTATGAAAGTGTGTACAAAAATGGAACATGACAAACATTAATATCCAAGAGCTCGAACAGGGCAACTCTAAAGGAGCAAAGACAACCAAGATCCAACAAAGTCCTGACACATGGGAAACCTGAAAAAGGCCCAGAGACTAACAATGGCCTACAAGAGAGGATCCCAAATGGCTAGAAAATATCAGAGGAGGCACAGGAAGATCCCGCCACCACAGACCCAAAAAAACCATCACTCTCAAAGAGTCCCAAAAGGGACACATAAAAACTGACCCAACAAAACTAAAAGATAGACTGTCGAATAGGTCCAGGATCCCCAACAAGATGTTGGAAGAAAGCATATATATATGTGTTGATGTAATTGTAACTTCAAAAGATATTCACTTGTATTTTATATTGTTATTATTATTGTATTCTATTTGTACCTCCGGCGGAGATGTTTATTCCTCCGGTCGGAGATGCCATTATTACATTTGGTCATGTAAATTCATTGATGTGAATCATCCAATGTAATTCCAGCCTACAAGAGAGGAGCCCAAATAGCTAGAAAATATCAGAGGAGGCACAGGAAGAGCCTGCCACCACAGACCCAAAAAAACCATCACTCTCAAAGAGTCCCAAAAGGGACACATAAAAACTGACCCAACAAAACTAAAAGATAGACTGTCGAATAGGTCCAGGATCCCCAACAAGATGTTGGAAGAAAGCATATATCTATGTGTTGATGTAATTGTAACTTCAGAAGATATTCACTTGTATTTTATATTGTTATTATTATTGTATTCTATTTGTACCTCCGGCGGAGATGTTTATTCCTCCGGTCGAAGATGCCATTATTACATTTGGTCATGTAAATTCATTGATGTAAATCCTCCATTGTAAGTCAGGTCAATAGATCCCCCTAGAGTCAGTTGTATTAGGGTTATTCAATCCCCTAGAGAAGTCATCCCAGTCAGGTTTAGCTAGGGTCGACCTAACAAGTGAAAAAAGTCAAGTGAAAGTAAAGTATAAATAGAGAGCTTTGCTCTCTCATTTAAACACACACTCACTCACTCAAGTTTGCATAAGTGAGAGAGAGAGAGGACAAGTTCGCATAGGAGAAAGAGAGAGGAGGTGTAGAAGACCATCTTTGTTTTGGCGTTTTACTTTTGTGATATTGTATTGGTGACGATTCTATCTCTGAGGAAATTGTGGGGTTTTCTCCTTTATGGTTTCCCAGAGGAAAATATTTGTGTCTCTTGTGTTATGTTGTGCATGTTATTCTTCCAGTTAAGATCCTAGATAATATTGATTAAAAGTAGAAAAACTAACACTATGGACCTGCAAATCATAAAAAAAGAGTACAACCCGATATATGAATACCAAAAATTAAGAAAGATAAAACCATAAATAAAAGTAACAAAGGATGAAAAATAGAAGTAGATCCCTCCGATAAAAGTTGATCACGATCCCATTTCCCCAAGAAAATGATGCCTTCTTGAGCCAAAAGAGCCTTCTTTGATAAGTATGCATAAAGGAGATCAAACCAAACTCCTTTTTTAACTTAATGATCTCCTCCATCCAAGAGGATGGTATCAAAACCCGAAGAGAGACCATCCCCAAATCCCAGTCAATAATAGTTTTGGAATCCCCCACTATTTATAAAGAGTCAATTCCAATGAATCTGACATAAAATAAGAACATCCACAAGGTCAACAATTCGCTTCTTGTATTTGTGCCTGATCTGTAGTTCATCCATAATTTGAAAAAACTATTTCCATTAGTGTACAAAATTCCCATACACCACTAAAGCTGGCCTTTCTATGAGAGGCCCTCTCAAAGAAACCCCATGGACGATTCACATCCTCACCCTCTTAACTATGATAACTATGATAGATAGAAATCATTTCATTTGTAAAGAAAATAATAATAAAATATGATAATGAAAAGATGTTTTGGTCCTTTGTAAATAGTAAAGAATGCAAAATAACCACATGTAAGTACCATTTTGGTTTATGATTACCCTCATCGAACATCGGAGTTTTAACATTTAAAAATATTATACGGTGTATGTATTTACCGTTTTGGTTTGTAATTTCCCTCCTCAACATGCGTTTTTAGCATTTAAAATATCATATGTTGTATTTACTTTCTTAATTAATTTACAGAACTGCGCTAAATGCTAGCAAAAATATTATATGGTGTATTTACTTTTTACGGTATTTACTTCTACAATAAATATAGCAAGAAACCAGGGACGGCTAGTTGCGTCCAAAGGGGCTTGGTCGATTCTTTGATATTTGTTAATACTTGTACAACTGGAGGGTTAAGATCCAATGAGATTCCATAAGGCTGCTAGTTGCGTCCAAAGGGGCTTGGTCGATTCTTTGATATTTGTTAGTACTTGTACAACTGGAGGGTTAAGATCCAATGAGATTCCATAAGGCTGGTTGGTTATATTGTTCAACGATCCAAGTGCACACAATGATCAAGGTTCTTTCCATTTGTTAGTACTTGTACAACTGGAGGGTTAAGATCTAGCGAGATTCCATAAGGTTGACTAGTTATATTGTTCAATGATCTAGGCAAACACATTGATCAAGTTTCTTTACATTTGTTAGTACTTGTACAACTAGATGGTTAAGATCCAACGAGATTCCATAAGGTTGGTTGGTTATATTGTTCAACGATCCATGCACACACATTGATCAAGGTTCTTGCTAGAGGTAGCAAAGTCGAAGACTGTTATTTTTAGCACTTTTTTATTTTGAACGGAACCCTGGATTAGGGTCCCGCACAACATTGATACTCATATATTCAGGCTCATACAATATGAGGTTCCCTTTCTCTTCAAGTTAAGTCTTTCCCGCTTTTTGCTTTTTCAGTAAAGAGTGTTCTTTTGGGCTCACAGAGGGCCTATGCTGGGCGATGGGCCAATAAAGACCAAAACAGGCCGACAAATCAAAAGGGATGGGAAGTCATTGTGACAAGGGTAGTAACAATGAGAGAACACATGCACCTAAAGCTCAAAATTTGTTATAGTTTGGTCAAATCCCTTTTGACTAGAAAATTTGGAGCTCCTTGTAATATCAACATTCCAACACAATGTTCTTTGGTTACGAAGCCATGACTAAGGGATATTTATCATGTCTGGACCATGGAAAATTTTAGGGGCTAATCTTAGCCCATGGGCTAAATTTAGGGATTTTAAATTTTTAATGGGCTATTTTTTTATTAAACACCCGTTAGGTATGATTATCCCACATTTTATTTATTTACTTTTAATGAATTGGAGGTTAGCCCCATCGAATTTAAAAAGGGGAGCTAAGATGAAACAATTTGGCCCCTCTAAAAATGGATTTAAACCTCTATTCGCTCACGGAAATCTCTAGGAAGCTCCCATTCACCATCGATTTCCAAAAGTGGCAGTTGCTAGGGGCTCTTTCACCTTATATTGATCATGGAAATCGAAGTTGAAGTTACATTCATCCAACTTTTATGGGTTGAATCTCATTTTACAAGTTTCTTAATGTACACATGAGAAGGGCAATTGATATTTGATATCGGATTTTATAGCGACCCATTTTCATCTAAGAGAGTTCTAAATCTCATCACCTCATATCCAAAGTTTCCCTAAGAAACATGGGGATTGTGAAGGTTGTGATTGTCGATGTGGAAATAACGTTTTTGTGGGTGTTTAGGGCATCATGATTGGGGGCTAGGACTTCATCCATATCCATGTATTTTGGCATGAAGGGGCCATGAATTGCCAAGGAGAAACTTGTCGAAAGATTCGCTAAGACTTCACAAGGTTTTATAATTTAGTGAAAGTTTTGCCAAGATTTTACACGATTTTATAATTTAATGAAAAAATCGGCAATATTTTACAAGATTATATAATTCAATGAGATTCGCCAAAAAATTATATATACATAATATAACATTGATAAAATAGCCTTCATATTTTCCTATATACAATGCGAATTCACACATTTATTATACATTGAAATTTAGGGAGGGCTCTTAAAATTTTCCATGCTCTGGGCCATTAGCATGAAACCAAACTTTATTGCATTAACACAACCGCCCACATTGAAAAAAATTGGTTCACTGCACTATGATGGAGAGCATTTCTGTCAAGTTTTGAACCTGATACATTGAAAAAACTTGGTTCACTGCATTATCATGGGGAGCATTCCCGTCAAGTTTTGAACTTGGGTCATCGATATGGAAAGCACACCAAGTGCCGACTTACAACTAGACCACAGTCCACATACTATAATTTTACTATTTATTAACTAGATTAGTTAAAAATTCCAACTACGAGGTTTTAGCGGTTTCACATATGCTCATACATATCTTCTCTATAGCTAATGCTCAAATACCTATCAAAATCTTTTGCCGATAAAATCCCCAAAGAATAACTATTGAACATAGTGCCTAAGATTCACATTCTCCAGTTCAATCATTTATAAATTATGCATCGGTAGAAGAGATTGCGGTGATTGCAGACAAGTGAAAATGCCAACATCTATCAGGTATAACCTCAATACACTTAATTTTGGCTCTTAACTTTATAACAATTACTTGCAGATTTCCCTTCACATGCCTCTAATATGAAGGTAAATAAACATCACTTATATTGGCACAACTATGAGGGCAAGTGCAATTTGATTGGATTTATCTTTAACAAAAGTGCATAGAACATACTACCAAGAGTAATATAACCAAATTTACTAATAATAACCGTGAATTTCCCCGATGCAATTTGGTTCACTAGCTGCGACCCGTAGTTCCATAGTGCCTCTTTATTTACATTATTACCTCCGTTGTCTCTTTTCTATCCATTAAGCAACGAAACTAGTGCCACTGGGGGCCTCGCGTGGCCTGCAATTTCCAAGCTTGGAGCTCTTAAATTCTCTTAAATTCACCCAAATTTAAAATGTTCTCATTAAAAACAAGCTATTGATAACATGGAGGTTGATTTGAGCGAGGTTTGAAGACTAAGTGACATTAGTTTTTAAAATTTAATTTTATTTATTTTTAAAATCATCAAATTTAGTCCACTCCTCTAAAGAATTGTCTCATTAAAAACCTTTAAACCAATAAAAAATTAAAATATATATATAATTTTAAAAAATTAAAATATAATTTATATTTTCAAAATAATTTTAGTTTTTGTAAAACATTACACAACTTTGTAAAAATATATATATTGAAAAGCAAATTAAAGTTAAGGAAATCTGACTTGTGAACAAAAAGTATATCTCTCCCTTAAATTCTTTAATTTAATTTTGAATAACATAACTTTGTAATTCTTAATTTCCTAAACATAAGATAATATTATTAAATTGATTTTGAAAAACATAACTATTACAAATTTAAAATATTTCTTTTTTATTAAAAACATCAAAATAATAATTTTCTAAATATAAGATAATATTATTAAATTAATTTTTTTAAATAATTATTACAAATTTAAAATATTTCTTTTTAAAATATATTTTTTTGATATTAAAAAGATCAAAATGATATTAATAATTTGATTTTGAAAAAAATAATTATTACAAATTTAAAATATCTCAAATACTTATCATTTACATTATTAGACTTGGCTTGAAGCCGAGCATTATTATATGAAGACACAGATGTGGACCGAATCAGCGGAGGTTGGAACCTAGGTGAATGGTTTCTTGAGATCTCCTTTGAACCAACAAGGGTGAGATCAAAACCAAAATCAGCAAAAAGTGCATGAGAATTGAACTCAAGCAAATGGTAGTGCTCTTCATCTTCATTAAAACTCTGAGAAACTTTGCAAATGATAGAACATAAGTTTATAGAAGGCATGCAATCAAGGAGGGCGAATGCTTCACCTCCAAAATCAGATTTTACCTCCAAAACATCAAGTAGATCATTATTCCGCATGCCGACAAACTCATGTGAAAGAGAGGATTCAAGAACCTCTTCGGAATCTAGAGTATGAGCTTGTTTATCTTGCTCAGAATTCGAAATAGAAGACTTTGAGAGAATGAGTGTTGAATCTACAGTTTCTTCTTCATCTTGAACAATTGTTGAGGCCAACACATGATCGGAAAGAACACATAAGGAGATCTCACTGGGCTTGTTCTCCAAAAGGCTAGCATGATCCTCTTCTTCCTGCTTTCCAAATTCTCTGTCAAGTTGGACCCATAGATCACTTGGATTTTCAGCAGTATTACTGAGGTAGCGCATACAAGGAGACATAGCAAGACACATTGTTCCAAAAGCTCTGTCACAATCATTGAGCCAATCATTCTCCTCTTCATCGGAATCAAAAACTCTTGTATTACCAATGTACATATCAAAAAGACATTGTCTCTTCAAGAATGCAATCATATTTGGTTTCCATTCATCATAGTTGAATGGAGTAAGAATATTTTGTGAAGAAGAAGTCTCCATCTTTGCATTAGCGAATGCACATGGAGAGGTAAGAAACCTGCAAATCACATCAAAACAACCACAATAAGGTCGAACAATCCACCCTTTGAGAGTTGCATCACACCTGGGATTGGATTTCAAGCAATGTTGAATAGGTCCAATGTATCAGATCCAGGAATTATGTGGTAACTCAAGCTTCTGGAGTGGTATTGGAATATTTTTCAAGCTTTGCATGCACAGGAGCGAATGCCCTTGAGATATTTCATGCCAAACTTTTTGCAATTTTTAGCAATTCAGTCAAATCTTCTTGTATAAACACCTGTAGAAAAGAGATCTTGTCCCTGCAATGGCTCTGATACCATGTAAAATTAGTCACAGCAGATCTAATGAACAAGTAAATCAATCACAACAGATAAACATAGAAAATATGGTGCAAAACTGTGCAAAACATGCAGCAGTGCTCTCTATCCCAGAAAGGGTGAATGAATTACAATACAAACTGTCACAATGACTGAGCAATTCGAATTGCCTAAAGAGGTCATTCGAATCACTGAAATGGAGTAGCTTGACTCTATCTAGGAGTCCTCATCAATCATCGGTGGTGCTCATCAATCACAACAACCAGTCATCCAGGTGTCAAACTGAGTCTAACTGAGTGTAATAAATGTAACTGAAGTGTGTAGCACTGATATAGGATCTGGAGACTCAGTGGGGGCGCATGGGAGGCTAACTGAAGTCAGAACAAGTCACCTAATCAAACTGGAGGTCAAACGGAAGTGATACAGTCAGTCGGGAGTGAAACTAGCCTCAAATCAGGGAGAATCGGAGCTAACTGAATGTAACTGGAGTGAATCTGCAGTGGTAGGTGAACAAGTGCGCCCTTCTCTGGTAGTAGGTGAGAAGAGGGCGCCTTTCAGCTTAGGAGGGATAAAACTCTGTGGTAAGTGGCTCCCGGGTGCTAGAAGAAGGTGGATAAGGTGTTGGAGGCATCAAACTGGTGACTGGGATGCATGCCTGTGCATGCAAGATCCTGAAATAGATCATATCCTGAAATAGATCATGCAAGATCCTGAAATAGATGATGTATCCCGAAATAGATGATATGGATATCCGAACAATCTTAATCTTAGCTGCATATTGAGATTCCACCAAGGCAATCGATAGACATCTCGAGGAAGAATTCGTGGCAACTGCCAGTTATCAGAAGGGTTTGTATCGGTGATGTGTATGAAGGAAGAATATAAAGTGGATGGAGGATTGAAGGATGATCTACATTCTGCGAGTGATACTTCTGTATCATTGTTTGACTCACATTCTAAGGTTGTGAGCTCAATTGTGTCCATTGCAGGATCCATGAAGAATTTGAGGTTTAGTGCTCACTGATAGTTTCAAGCAACTCTGAGGAGTTACTACGCCTACCCTCGTCCGTACTGCCTCTCTGACTTCGGACAACCCAACTTAAAACCTCTCATGCCCTACAATTCGCTCAACGGTCATTTCCACCGCCTACAGGACAAGTTGTAGAATGCAAAGACAGACAGATAATACAAAACTCACAGCAGATTTAGTAGATATAATGCATCATTCATTCACTTACAAAAATTTAAAGATTATACCAGAAATTGCCTGATGTATGGCTCTGATACCAAAACGCGCCAAGATCTCACAAGCTTCAACACATCAGAAAAACAAAGAATTGCCTTCTTTAGGAATGTTTTCCCTTCCAAGACAAGGTCATGATATGGAAGTTAATGTTGGTGGAAATAGGTCATTTGTCCCTGGTCGAAATCTTCCAAATCAACCTTTCCATCAATTCTCTGTTGAAGGCCATAAGAAAGAGTTTCTGCCACTTAAGTCCTTTGCCATTGATCAGTCAGTGTCTGATGAAATGAAATTAGCCAACTGGGGTAATTTGCAACAAGTACACACTGCTAGGAATATAAATGACATGGCACGAGATCTCCTGTTCCTGAAAAACAATGTGATTGAGCAGAAACAACAAATAAGTTCACTAGCAACAAAGCTAGAACTGCTGGATCACCTTCTTCATGATTCAACAGAAATCAGAATGGCAATAGAACAAGCTTCTGCCAAATCTGATAGAAGAATGGCTGTGTTAGAAGAGCTTGTGACAAAAACAGAAAACCTAAAGAAAAAATCCTATGTTGTAAGTGATCATGTTTTTGCACTTGCTACCAAAGGACATTCAAGGAAACCTTCCCATAGTAAGAGTCATTCCTTGAGTCAATTTAGTGCACCAGAGGGGAATAAACCTGATTTTGATTTTGGAGAAAGCGATTCACAGATAGCAGAAATAGAAGATTGGATTTCAGAATTCAAGAAATTCAAGCCTGCCTTGGATCCTAATTATTCTGCTAGTCTTAATGCTCTAGAAATTGGTTTTCATAACCAAGAAGCCCAGTCCTCCAATAGGGTTCAGAACCCAGGTCCTCCTCCTGCTTTCGATGTCCATATGCCAGATGTGGCTGCATCCACAGCTCCTTCCCAGCGATTCCACTTTGGAATCAATTCTATGAACAACCTCTTGTCTCAAATGCCTGAATAGCCAATTTTAAATATACAGTGCCAAACCCATGTTGATATTAAAAATGCAATCCAGATGATAGGACAATGGGTGTTATACAAGAAACTCCATGACAATAACCTTACAGGCCAAAATCTTGGTACTCATATTGTTGCAGGTCTCTCAGGCCTTGCATACGAATGGTGGCGATGGCTACCTCAAGAAGCTCGCAATGAGATGCTTGCTGCAGATGATGCAAATGAGCAAATTCTAAAAGCCTTAAGTAAAGAATTCTATGGTCCTAAAGATGGTGAGGATTACGACCATCTTGCTTCACTCTTCATGTCTGCGAGACTTTGTGATCTCAGTAAAAGTGAAGAGTATTTTTGTTATATGCAAAACCTGTTAATTTCCTCTGGTAAGTCAGGTGAACCTGCCTACTTGAAGCACTACCTTAGGAGTTTTCTAGGTCATGTTCCAGATGTAGTTGAACAGGATTTGAAAGATAAGCATGTTGATCTTAGAGGAATGTCATTAGCCCAGCTGCATGCTCATATTCTTGAAACTTGGCAAGAGCACTGTTTAGAGCGCCGAGTTTCCAAAGACTTTAAGCGGCACCAAAGATGTACTCTGCTTCATTCTGCAAGGATGTTGCAAGAATTCCAAATTAGGGGTGCGGTGCCCACAACCGTGGACATTTTGGCAAAGAATCCTGTAAGTGCAAAAAGAAGAAGGGATTCTATACTTCAAGCCCTAGATATCACCCAGATAAGCCATACAAGCACAAATCCAAGCATGGCTACAAACATAAAGATAAACGGTATCGTTCTCAGTATAAATCCAGAAGATTTATGAAAAGGCGTACTGAGAAAGGAAAGAAATATGTTTGTTTTATCTATGGGAAACCAGGTCATTGGGCTGGAAAATGTCCAGAAAGAAAGTCTCGTCCAAGGCTTGTTGCCTTGTGCTCCAGTTTAGATCGACACTGGTGGGATCTATTCGAATTGTCTGCTGATTATCCTCCTCCTTCAGGAGAAATAATTTATTTTCGAGATGATGAATCTGAGTTTGATTCAGATTCTGATCAGAATGTTGCTTTGGCCAAATTTGCCCCTTCCTATGAGTCTAAAGATAGTTCCAGCTCCAGTTCTAACGACAGTCAGGATGCAAATTTAGGAGGGTGTACACTGCCTGAGTTTGATTTTTCTCTTAATATGTTTTCTTTTGACAAGAAGCAATCCATTGAAAAGCAGTTAGCTGATATTGATCTTCAGCTAGCCACAATTCTTGTCTACCAGTTTGTCCAGAGACAAGATCTCAAAAATGAGAAAGTAAAGCTTTCGAGTTTGCTGGATAAGCAGAAATATGTAAAGGGTAAAGAAAAGATGGAAGCTCCATCTATAAACATTAGATACAATCCTGTTGATCTTTACAGAAACTACCTTGATGAACATGAGGATAGACAGATTTACAGAAAGGATAAAGAGAAATTATTGAGGCTGCAAATCAAAGAAAAGCAACAGAGTTTGAAAAAGCTTGTTAAAGAAATTGGAGAATTGAAAGATATGGTTAAGATACTGGTGATGGAAAAGGATCAATCATTAGATGAAGATCTCAGCAAGCATTTAGAGCAAGCAATGGCAAATCCTGAAAGAAAAGAAGAGTCTCCTTCTTCTACTCCTCCTACCTCTCCTCAGTCTCCTGTGTCACAAATTTCGAGTATGTTAGGTGCCTTTCAAGGTCCTAAATTGTTTATAAAAGTTTTGTTCTGTCCACCTGAATATAATCCATATACTCTTGACTGTATGCTAGATTAAAGGTGTCAGTTCAACCTTGCAAAAGGTTCTGCTATACCTACTTTCTACTGGGGAAAAAGTAGAGAGTATGGCTCTGCAATAGAAGGTACAACTGTCTCCCTTGCTGGTAAGGTTGAAGATTTTCCAGTGAAATTGTCAAATAAATCTAATTTTTTTTCTATGTACAGATTATATAGTCTTAAAGAAGATTGTGTCATTGGATCAGAGTTCTTGCAAAGAGTTAGTCCATTTTCCATTGATACTGCTAAAATGTTGTTTTCCTGTACCATAAAGTCTCATATTGTTATTTGTCCTTTGTTTTTTGAGCCTGTATATAAATGTAAGCCTATTATTGAGTCTAAGCTAGATAGCTCTCCCATGGTTGTTGATTTACATAAAATGGAGCGTTGCCTTGCTTATGCAGAAATGCATAAGGATAAAACTCTTGCAACTATCACTGAGAAGTTGGTAAAAGACTGATGTTCAGAAAGCCCCAATGCTTTTTGGAAAAGAGAAAAATATTTTGTGTCTTTACCATTTGACCCTCTACAGAAGATAAAACCAATGAAGGCCTCCGCCAGGATTATCTCTCCATTAGAGAAAGAATTCTGTGCTAAAGAAGTAAAAGAGTTGCTTGAGAAAGGTCTAATAGAGCCCTCCAAAAGTCCTTGGGCATGTCGTGCTTTCGTGGTCAATAAGCACTCAGAGCAAAATAGAGGTCAGCCAAGATTGGTGGTTAACTACAAACCTCTCAATGCAATTTTGCAAAAGGTAAGATATCCCATGCCTGATAAAGCAAGCTTATTACAAAGAATTCCTGGTTGCACTTTGTTCAGTAAGTTTGATCTTAAATCTGGTTTCTATCAGATTGGGATAGATGCAAAAGATAGATTTAAAACTGCATTTGTTGTCCCTCATGGACAATACCAATGGAAAGTCCTTCCATTTGGTATCAATAATGCACCATCAGAATTCCAAAAGAGAATGGAAAACATATTCCAAGATATTCCATGGTTGCTGGTATTTATTGATGATATTCTCATATGTTCTAAGAACCTGCAGGATCATTTGAAGCACCTGCAAAAGTTTTATGAGTTGGTTTATAAACATGGATTACTTTTGTCACAGTAAAAAATGGAAATAGGAAAAACAGAAATGGATTTCCTAGGTTTTAAGATTCAGAAAGGTCAAGTGGTTCTTCAAAAGCATGTGCTTAGTTCTTTTGACCACTTTTCGGATCAAATTCTTGACAAAACCCAGCTCCAGAGGTTCTTAGGTAGTCTAAACTAAATTCGGCCATTCTACATAGGTCAAGCCACTGATATACATGTTTTGCAGCAAAGGCTTAAGAAAAACCTTCCAAAATGGTCAGAGCAAATGACTTTGACAGTCAAGCAAATAAAGGCCAAAGTTAAAGATTTACCTTCTTTATTTCTGCCATAAGGATCTGGTCAGTTAATAATTGAAACAGATGCTTCTTCAACCACATGGGGTGGTGTTCTGCTAGAAGCAACAGATGGCAGAGAAAACATCTGCGGATATGGCTCCAGTTCTTTCAAGTCATCTAAACTGAACTACCCAAGCAGCCATAAAGAGATCCTTGCAGTCAAAAAGACTATTCAACATTTTATTCTTTTTCTTAAACTAGTCAAGTTTGTTATAAGAACATATCTGAAAATTATGCCTGGTATTTTTAAGAATGAGAATTTAATGGCAGAAAATAGTAGCCGTATCTTGAAATGGTTTATTTGGCTTTCTAATTTTGATTTTGAAATAGTGTATAAGCCTGGACATTTAAACTGTTTGGCTGTTATGTTGACTAGGGAAAAGTCACAGCCTACTACCTCTGCACCAGCTTTAAATATGTTTGGCCCCAGCTCATCAAGATCAGACAAAGGCAAATCTGTTGTTCAGCCTTTGTACCAGCCCAAAGAAACTCTGTTCTTGAAGCCATGGGATGATTCCCTGTCAGAAGAAGAAAGGAGGCAACTCCTTGATTATGCTTCTAGAGAAGAGGCCAAAAGATATCTGGATCTCACTTTAATCAATCAGATTCAAGCTTCACCTTTGAAGATTCAGATTATGGAAAGATGGGAAAGAACTGCATTCTGAAGTATTAAGAATGCACAAGAAAAGCTGAAGAGATGCCGTGAATTATGGATTGACTGCAACGAAGAAGATGGCATGCCAGTTTGGTATGTTGATATAGGTGAAGGTGACCTTACTTGGTCCTCCTACAATCTAATCTTGCAGTTCTGCAGAGAAGAAAGGTCAATAGTTATCTGTGGAGACCCGAGAAATTTAAGAAATAAATCTTGGTCTGGATGGACTGAGATACTGTTAGATAAATTTTGTCCCAAAGTTGATTGGGAAAATAGGAAAGCCAACTTCATCCTTCATCTACAAGATGATATGCAGATTGCTGATCAGAACCATCAATGGTTCAAGTTCATGTTGCGTCACCACGGTGGTCGCTATACGCAATTAGAGCACACAGTCTACATTAACCAGAAGTTCATCAAAAGAGACCGTGACAGTAATCGGATAGATACCAAACTACAAACTAGACGACTCCCACTTGACTTCAGGGTTGAGTCTTTGTTTGAAGGTGAGTTCATTTGTCCGGAGAATCCATTGTTTCATGGATCAGACGTGGAATGTTGCTTCAACAGTGATCTTTATCCACCTGTCCCACTACTTGAAGATTCTCAGCCGTATGAAGATGGTTATGATAGCTTTTCCTGTGACGAGATTCTCGCAGGATTTGACTGTACCTACGGCGGTGTGCCAATTGGTGACAAGGAAGTCTGTATCTGCAGACAGGCTCGTGACCCATATGATTGATGGGTATCATTGTACTGTAATAGTGTTAGCATCTACTTTTGCCTTATGTCATGCATGAAAGCCATGGTGACCCGACAATGAATAGCATCCACTTTGTACGTTGTCGAAATCTTGTCTTCGAAGTTGGTCAAGTCATGTTAAAAGTATGGCCCATTGTAATAAAGCTGTCGGCCAATGTGTTAAAGTTGTAGTCCAGTCATGTTATGTCATGATTTTCGGGTCCCCATATGGCTCTGCCTCGAAGGGACGAGATAATACTTGTGTGGTCCCACAAGTACCCCAGAATCTCTAATTTTGACCTACGAGTGGCAGTCGCTAGCTACCGGATGACCGATTGTCGAGCTATATAAGCAAGGCTTTGGGTCTCATTTCCGCATTCAGGTTTTGAGTCATCATGTGTTGAGAAGCTCTACAAGTCTGAGTCAAGAGTAAGGTCTATGCTCTGCAGGTTGCCTTCACGGTATAACATTGCATCAGAAGCCGAACTCAGTTTGTGAATATGTTAGACTGTGTGTATTAGGGTACTAGTAAGCATATCTGAGTGCCTCCAGGAAGCCTTCTGGAAGTTACAGCTCTGTTGTTTCTGATAGATAAACGAGCCTCAGACGTTGTGCTTAGGTACATAGATTGAGTTGCAGTGATGAGCTTCGCCCTCCGAAGCCGATCTACGTGTATGTAAAAGCTGCTGCTGCTAGAAGATTCAATAAAATTTCTGATGTGTTGAAGCTTGTGAGATCTTGGTATCAGAGCCATACATCGAGCAATTTCTGGTATAATCTTTAAATTTATGTAAGTGAATGAATGATGCATCATATCTACTAAATCTGTTGTGAGTTTTGTATTATTTGTCTGTCTTTGCATTCTACAACTTGTCCTGTAGGAGGTGGAAATGACCGTTGAGCAAATTGTAGGGCGTGAGAGGTTTTAAGTTGGGTTGTCCGAAGTTCGAGAGGCAGTAAGGACGAGGGTAGGCGTAGTAAGTCCTTAGAGTTGTCGGAAACTATCAGTGATCACTAAACCTCAAATTCTTCATGGATCCTGCAATGGACACAGTTGAGCTCACAACCTTAGAATGCGAGTCAAACAATGATATAGAAGTATCACTCGCACAACGTAGATCATCCTTCAATCCTCCATCCACTTCAGATTCTTCCTTCATACACATCACTGATACAAACCCTTCTGATAACTGGCAGTTGCCACAGATTCTTCCCCGAGATGTCTATCGATTGCCTTGGTGGAATCTCAAAGCTGCAACTTAGATTAAGATTTCATCTATTGATGTTTCTTTTACTGATAGAGATGAACTTGTACATGTTAATCTCTTAGATAAGTGTCAAATAGATTGGGCAAAAGCCCAAGGGTTTAAGTATGCACACCTTGGTGCAGTTAAACTTGGTCTAGGTCCATTAGTGCATCCCTATCTCCAAGTATCTTCTATGTGTGTCATTGCAGATAGCAGACATACTCATTTTGTTGATGCTGTTATTGGTGGATTTACCACTCCTCTCGATGATGGACCAGCCTTTGGTATTGTCTACCCAAAGTTCTCTGTCAGCCTTTCAGATCCTTATATCTATGACTTACTCAAAGCCTATATCTTGCCAAAAGGATTCAATATGAATACTGGATCTAAAATCATCCAGTTGAAAGGTGGTGTAGTTGTCAGGTTTGGAAATGATACATTACCTGCACATGTGCATCAGAGGTCTCAGCTACACAGTGTGGTGGAAAGAGAGAAATCCAAAAATGCCACACCTGTTACATTTGACTGGACAAGAATTCAATATCTCAAGCAATGGGAAGTGGAATATTCAGAGCTGGGGAACAATGAAAGGATAGCCAATTCCTACAATGCGAAGCCTCTGACTTTTGATCATGAGACCAGCTCCTTCCGAGTCCCTAAAGAACATCCTACACCTAGGTTCCAACCTCCGCTGATTAGGTCCACATCTGTGTCTCTATATAATAATGCTCGGCCTCAAGCCAAGTCTAATAATGTAAATACTTCTACTTCTTCTTCTGTACAACCTTCATTTTTTTGTTTGTATGAGAATGAGCACCGTGGCTAGCATGCAGACTACCCTGCATGTAAGAAAATATTACAGAGAATCCAACATCAGAAAAACAAAGAATTGCCTTCTTTAGGAATGTTTTCCCTTCCTAGACAAGGTCATGATATGGAAGTTAATGTTGGTGGAAATAGGTCATTTGTCACCGGTCGAAATATTCCAGATCAACCTTTCCGTTAATTCTCTGTTGAAGGCCATAAGAAAGAGTTTCTGCCACTTAAGTCCTCTGCCATTGATCATTTAGTGTCTGATGAAATGAAATTAGACAACTGGGGTAATTTGCAACAAGTACACACAACTAGGAATATAGATGACATGGCACGAGATCTCCTGTTCCTGAAAAACAATGCGATTGAGCAAAAACAACAAATAAGTTCACTAGCAACAAAGCTAGAACTGCTGGATCACCTTCTTCATGATTCAACAGAAATCAGAATGGCAATAGAACAAGCTTCTGCCAAATCTGATAGAAGAATGGTTGTGTTAGAAGAGCTTGTAACAAAAACAGAAAACCTAAAGAAAAAATCCTATGTTGTAAGTGATCATGTTTTTGCACATGCTACCAAAGGACATTCAAGGAAACCTTCCCATAGTAAGAGTAATTCCTTGAGTCAATTTAGTGCACTAGAGGGGAATAAACCTGATTTTGATTTTGGAGAAAGCGATTCACAGATAGAAAAAAATAGAAGATTGGATTTCAAAATTCAAGAAATTCAAGCCTGCCTTGGATCCTAATTATTCTGCTAGTCTTAATGCTCTATAAATTGGTTTTCATAACCAAGAAGCCCAGTCCTCCAATAGGGGTCAGAACCCAGGTCCTCCTCCTGCTTTCGATGTCCATATGCCAGATGCGGCTGCATCCAGAGCTCCTTCCCAGCGATTCCACTTTGGAATCAATTCTATGAACAACCTCTTGTCTCAAATGCATCAACAACCGGTTTTAAATATACAGTGCCAAACCCGTGCTGATATTAAAAATGCAATCCAGATGATAGGACAATGGGTGTTATACAAGAAACTCCAGGACAATAACCTTACAGGACAAAATCTTGGTACTCAGATTGTTGCAGGTCTCTCAGGCCTTGCATACGCATGATGGCGAGGGCTACCTCAAGAAGCTCGCAATGAGATGCTTGCTGTAGATGATGTAGATGAGCAAATTCTAAAAGCCTTAAGTAAAGAATTCTATGGTCCTGAAGATGGTGAGGATTACGACCATCTTGCTTCACTTTTCATGTCTGCAAGACTTTGTGATCTCAGTAAAAGTGACGAGTATTTTTGTTATATGCAAAACCTGTTAATTTCCTCTGGTAAGTCAGGTGAACCTGTCTACTTGAAGCACTACCTTGGGAGTTTTCCAGGTCATGTTCTAGATGCAGTTGAACAGGCTATGAAAGATAAGCATGTTGATCTTATAGGAATGTCATTAACCCAATTGCATGCTCATATTCTTGAAACTTGGCAAGAGCACTGTTTAGAGCGCCGAGTTTCCAAAGACTTTAAGCGGCACCAAAAGATGTACTCTGCTTCATTCTGCAAGGATGTTGCAAGATTGCCAGATTGGGGGTGAGATGCCCACAACCGCGGACATTTTGGCAAAGAATCCTGTAAGTGCAAAAAGAAGAAGAGATTCTACACTTCAAGCCCCGGATATCACCCAGATAAGCCATACAAGCACAAATCCAAGCATGGCTACAAACATAAAGATAAACGGTATCGTTCTCAGTATAAATCCAGAAGATTTGTGAAAAGGCGTACTGAGAAAGGAAAGAAAGATGTTTGTTTTATCTGTGGGAAACCAGGTCATTGGGTTGGAAAATGTCCAGAAAGAAAGTCTCGTCCAAGGCTTGCTGCCTTGTGTTCCAGGTTAGATCCACACTGGTGGGATCTATTCGAATTGTCTGCTGATTCTCCTCCTCCTTCAGGAGAAATAACTTATTTTCCAGATGATGAATCTGAGTCTGATTTAGATTTTGATCAGAATGTTGCTTTGGCCAAATTTGCCCTGCCTATAAGTCTGAAGATATTTCCAGCTCCAGTTCTGATGACAGTCAGGATGCAAATTTTGTAGGGTGTATGCTGCCTGAGTTTGATTTTTCTCTTAATATGTTTTCTTTTGACAAGAAGTAATCCATTGAAAAGCAGTTAGCTGATATTGATCTTCAGCTAGCCACAATTCCTGTCTACCAGTTTGTCCAGAGACAAGATCTAAAAAATGAGAAAGTAAAACTTTCGAGTTTGCTGGATAAGTAGAAATCTGTAAAGGGTAAAGAAAAGATGGAAGCTCCATCTATAAACGTCAAATACAATCCTGCTGATCTTTACAGAAACTACCCTGATGAACATGAGGATAGACAGAGTTACAGAAAGGATAAAGAGAAATTATTGAGGCTGCAAATCAAAGAAAAGCAACAGAGTTTGAAAAAGCTTGTTAAAGAAATTGGAGAATTGAAAGATATGGTTAAGATACTGGTGATGGAAAAGGATCAATCATTAGATGAAGATCTTAGCAAGCATTTAGAGCAAGCAATGGCAAATCCTGAAAGAAAAGAAGAGTCTCCTTCTTCTACTCCTCCTACCTCTCCTTAGTCTCCTGTGTCACAAATTTCGAGTCTGTTAGGTGCCTTTCAAGGTCCTAAATTGTTTATAAAAGTTTTGTTCTGTCCACCTGAATATAATCCATATACTCTTGACTGTATGCTAGATTCAGGGTGTCAGTTCAACCTTGCAAAAGGTTCTGCTATACCTACTTTCTACTGGGAAAAAAGTAGAGAGTATGGCTCTGCAATAGAAGGTACAACTGTCTCCCTTGCTGGTAAGGTTGAAGATTTTCCAGTTAAACTGTCAAATAAATCTAATTCTTTGTCTATGTACAAATTAGATAGTCTTAAAGAAGATTGTGTCATTGGATCAGAGTTCTTGCAAAGAGTTAGTCCATTTTCCATTGATACTGCTAAAATGTTGTTTTCCTGTACCATAAAGTCTCAGATTGTTATTTGTCCTTTGTTTTTTGAGCATGTATATAAATGTAAGCCTATTATTGAGTCTAAGCTAGACAGCTCTCCCATGGTTGTTGATTTACATAAAATGGAGCGTTGCCTTGCGTATGCCAACATCTCGGTCAAAGATACCAAATGCCAACATTCAAATGCCAACATCTCGGTCAAAGATACCAATGTTTCCATACTTGGCAACTCCTCCAATTCCATGGATTCGTTAATTATCAGGTGTTGAAGTTGTGCAAGACCATAAATCTGATCTATTTTCCTCAAATTACGACAACGATCAAATGATAAATATATGAGGCTCTTTGGCAATGTTCCAACTTCCACCAGATTATTACACTTTGTCATGTTAAGATCTTGAAGGCTCTCTGGCAATATTCCAACTTCCACCAGATTATTACACTTTGTCATGCTAAGAGCAAACACCTTCAGCAAATGATATACATTGAACTCTTGGAGCCGCGGAAGTATGCAGTTGTCACTCCATGTTTCTCTAAACGGCAGTTCGCCTATCAGCGGACACTGAATTGAAGCCGGCAAACATTTCAATCGCTTACCTCAGCAGCGTCTCCAGGAAACGGCCTCCTGTTTCCAGAAATTCCAAATCGTTTAACGCTCCAATTGCACTTGGCAATTCCTTTATATGTGTGTCCTTCATCCCTAACTGTTCAAGAGACCTCTGACGTGCCACTTGCTGGGGGAATACATTAATTTTTGTACAGCCACTAATATGTATGTACTCAAGCGTGCTTATATTTCGTAGCGTTTCGCTTGACATGGTTAAATTCTTGCAACCCCACAACTCAAGATATTGGAGTTTAATTAATTGGTTAAATTACCAAAGCACTCCAGTAGATTGGTAGATTGGTTAAATTATCAAAGTTTCTTGAGCATAGGACCTTGCCGAAAACTCGCATTCCAATATACAAAATCAAGGCGAATCTGTTCCAGGTGCTTCAGCTGCCCTATAGACTTTGGAATGTTCGATAGGGGACTCCAAATATCTAACTCCCACAATTGTAAAGGTGCCTACAAAATGCATTCCAGCGCAACCATAGGAGATTTGGAGACTGCACCTTTGTCAAAATGCGTTCCAATAGAAGTTGCAACCTCCTCATACGAATACCGCCCAATGCATCATCGTCATCAAACTCGTTGTATTCCTTCTGAATCAATTTAATTCCTCGCACAGGTATTGCCTGTGCATTCTTGAAAAATGTTAGTGATTGCCCATTCATTCTTCTAAAATGAATGAAGAATTAAAACAAACGCCAAAGACGACGCGGCAATCCCGGTTCTTTGGCAATATCCCTTCCCAAGTCTCTAAGGTGAGCATTTCTATTTTATTTTTACTATTCACCTCTCCAAGACATTTGTCCTGTAAATTTTGAAACCCACACAAACCATTATCCCATATTCTTGAGGCCATATCCCTGTCTTCTCCTATGAAAAAACAAGCAATATCTAAGAATATCTGTTGTTCCCCTTGATTGAGTGAATCATAACTTATTTTAAGTTTATTTTGTATCTCACTACGAACTTTAAGTTTATCCAATACATATTGCCAGTAACTTTTGTCATCTTATTTTACATAAAGAAGTGACCCAAAAACTTTCAAAGATAAGGGCAATCCATTACACGTTTTTAGGAACTTCTGTACCAGAGATTCATATCCTGGTAGTGGATAGCTTTGGCTGAAGGCATGGCAGCAGAAGAGCTCTCTGGAATGTTGAGTCTTAAGCCCAGTTAGCTTATAAATTGATGTGTTCTCTCAACTCTTTTTCTAAGATCCATATTTCTAGATGTAATGAATATTAAGATCTTTGAATGTAAAACAGTTTGGTGTGGCCAAAGTGCATTAACTTGATCCTCATGATCCACATCATATATAATGATTAAGGCGCTAGCAAATGAGAGATGCTTGCGGAGCATCCCTATACCTTCATCAAGACTATTTATACGGTTCATTAAAGCATCGGATCCTGACAAATTTTTAACAAGTGTTCTCTGCAACAAAATTAAAGACCCTTTACCTGCATGATCTCCGACATCAGCTAAAAAGCAGGTTCTACTGTAATTTGTGTTAGAAATAGTAATTACTTCAGTTAACATTAGTTTCTATTTGTTTTATTTCTGTCTACATCTTTCAGTTTGGTATCAAAGCCAAAGCCTTAGCTTTGAAGAATTTGTAAGTATTTTGAAGAAGTTTTTACAATTTTTTTTTTTTTTGGAGAAATTACCACGGCCTCCCTATAGGCCAAAGCGTGGTAGTTAGTGAAGACCCGCGGCAATTAGGGCAAGAGAAGAAGATTTTTTTTTTTTGAGAAAGATATTTTGTTCATTATTTCATGAGAGTGAATTTTTTTTTTTACTTTCACGAAGTTGTTTTCTTTTACAAGATTCTTTGAGTAAGAATTTTTCATTTTACAAAAGAAGAAGATATTTTTCAAATCTTGTTTAAGAGGGAGACATTATTTAAAAAAAAAAAAAAGAGGAAAGAGATCATTTTGAAAAGGCCACTGAAGGACTCCGCAGCGTCTATGGCTTCTAGGAGCAGCAATCAATCTCAGATTTCTCCTCTTACAGAGAAAAATGACTATGATGTCTGGGCCATGAGGATGGCGGTTTATCTCAGGTCAGAAGATGCATGGGAATATGTCGTGTATGGCTATTCCGAACCTGCAGATGATGTAGCTTTTCAAGCCCTTTCAAACGCATAAAATGATGTCTTGCGAGCGCACAGGAAGAAGGATACAAAGGAACTGCATCTCATATTGAATTCTTTGGATAACAGCGTATTTCCAAAGATATCAGTGTCATTTCATGCCAAAGCAGCATGGGATACCCTGGCGACCAGTTATCAGGGTGCTGGTAAGGTACAGACAGCTACACTTCAAAACCTGAGAAGAGATTTTGAAGATCTGAAGATGAAAGAATCAGACTCAGTAGATTCTTTCATGACCAAAGTCATGGGTATTGTTAATCAGCTTAATATCTATGGTGAAAAGATGGAATATCAAAGGGTGGTTGAAAGGGTTCTGAGATCCCTACCCCACAAATTTGAGTCGAAAGTTTCAGCGATTGAAGAAGCAAAGGATCTGAGTACTCTCTCTATAGACGAGTTGACCGGATCTCTACTTTCATACAAATCCAGAATTAACAGGAATGAAGAATCCTCTCTGGAGAATGCTTTTAAAGAACATGTCTCATTCTCAAGAGGCAGAGGCAAAGGAGGATCAAGAGGACGAGGCAGAAGTGGCCGAAGTAATGGCAATGAAGATCAAGATCACCATCATAACCATGATGGCGGAAACTGCGACAAAAAAAGGTTAGATAAATCTAATATTCAGTGTTATTATTGTAATAAATTTGGGCATTGTGCTCATGAATCTAGAAAGAAAAAGTTTGATCAAGCAAATCATAATGCTAATGTGACTAATACCTCTGAGGATAAAGATGATATGTTATTTCTTACATGTCATGCTGCACACGAAAGCCCAAAGGGACTTTGGATTTTAGATAGTGGCTGCAGTAACCATATGACAAGTGATAGAGGTCTAATTGCAGACCTAGATGAATCAGTGAGGACAGAGGTCAAAGTTGGCACGGATGAGGTAGTTTCAGTTCTTGGCAAAGGAGTGGTCAACATTTTGACCAAACAAGGACAACAAAAGACAATCACATATGTCTATTATGCTCCAGGATTGAAGCATAATCTGCTTAGCATTGGGCAACTCACTGAAAAGAAATACAGACTTGTCTTTGATGGATCAAACTGTGAAATTTATGACAAACCCCCAAATCGATGGTTGATCATCAAAATACAAGTAACTAGGAACAGGATGTATCCACTAGTCATGAATTGCAGCAGCAAGGTAACCTCTTTTGCTCAAAAAGCCACTTGCATGGATGATTATTGGTTATGGCATTTTAGATATGGACATCTTCACTTTGGTGGTCTCAAGTTTTTGCAGCAGAAAGAGATGGTAAAGGGATTACCCCCTATGAAGGAACCAGAAAGCAGTTGTGAGTGTTGCATCATTGCAAAGCAGCACATGGATAGCTTTCCTAAAGGTATGTCTCGAAGGGCACATGCACCTTTAGAACTTACTCATACTGATCTAGTTGGACCAATGCAAACTCAATCAATTGGTGGAAGCTATTATTTTCTTACATTTATTGATGATTTCAGTAGAAAAACATGGGTGTATTTCCTTCGTCAGAAGTCAGAAACTTTTGGCAAGTTCAAGGAATTTAGGGCTCTAGTTGAAAAATAGAGTGGTTATCATCTCAAAGTAGTAAGATCTGATGGAGAGGGAGAGTATGAATTAAAGGAATTTCATGATTACTACAAGCATCATGGAATCAAGAGGCAATTCACTACAAGATATACACCTCAGCAGAATGGTATTTCAGAATGCAAAAATAGAACCATCATGAATATGGCAAGGAGCATGTTGAAAGGAAGAAATTTGTCCCATGAATTTTGGGGAGACGCAGTGGCTTGTGCTGTTCATGTGATGAACAGATCTCCCACCAAAATTGTGAAGAACAGAGTACCAGAGGAAGCATGGTCAGGTATGAGTTGTAATGTTTCTCATTTCAGAATATTTGGTTGTGTTGCTTATGCTCATGTTCCTAAATAGCTAAGAAAAAAGCTAGACGACAGGAGTGAGAAATGTATATTTCTTGGATACGGTGAACAAACTAAAGCGTACAAACTGTATAAACCTATTTCCAAAAAGGTTATTCTCAGCAGAGATGTTTTGTTCAAAGAGGAAAAGTCATGGAATGGAACCATAGACAAGGGTGTGGGAGCTGCAATATTCCAACCAGAAGATGGAGAAGAAGAGGAGTTGTTTGGACAACAAAATCCAGTCGCATTTTCACCAGTAGCAAATACTCCAGAAAGAACACCTAGAAACTCAGTTCGAGGTGAAGCATCAAGTCCGCAATCAGGTAATGAATCTGATCACAGTAATAAAAAGACTAGAAGATTGGCAGATATTTATGATGAATTGGATGCAAATACCAATTATGTTTTTATTGCTAGTGAACCTGTGTTTTATGAAGAGGCTGTAAAACAAGAGCATTGGGTAAATGCTATGGACGAAGAGATAGATTCCATTGAGAGAAATGATAGATGGGATCTAGTTGACTTGCCAAAGCATAAGAAACCCATTGGTGTGAAGTGGGTTTATAAAACCAAACTCAATGAAAAAGGTGAGATTGAGAGGTATAAGGCAAGGTTAGTAGCAAAAGGTTTCTCGCAAAAACCAAGAATCGATTTTGGAGAAACTTTTGCACCAGTGGCAAGATTGGACACAGTAAGAGCAGTCCTAGCAATTGCAGCCCAGAAAAAACGGAAAGTGTATCAGATGGATGTCAAGTCGGCATTCTTGAATGGAATTCTTGAAGAAGAAATTTATGTGGAGCAGCCACATGGGTATGAAATAAAAGAACATGAAGAGAAAGTCTACAAGTTGAAGAAAGCTCTATATGGGCTCAAGCAAGCTCCAAGAGCTTGGTACAGCAGAATTGATCCTTATCTAATAAAAAATGGTTTTAGCAGAAGCAGCAGCGAACCAACACTTTACACAAAGGTAAATCAACAAGGACAGATTTTAATAGTTTGTTTGTATGTTGATGATATGATTTTTACAGGTAACCTCTTAGTAGATGAGTTCAAGGCAGCTATGAAGAAAGAGTTCGAGATGACAGACCTTGGATTGATGAGGTTCTTTCTTGGCTTAGAAGTAAAACAGTCAGAAAAAGGTATATTTATCTCTCAACATAAATATGCTAATGAAGTTCTTAAGCGATTCAGAATGCTTAATTGCAAAACGACACCTACACCAGTGGCAACAGGTACAAAGTTGAGCAAAGAAGATGACAGTCCCAATGTAGATCCAACATTGTTTAAGAGACTTGTAGGAAGTCTCATGTATCTCACAGCTACGAGACCTGATATTATGTTTGATGTCAGCTTGATTTCGAGGTTCATGGAGTCTTCCAAACACTCGCATTGGCAAGTTGGAAAAAGTACCTTACGATATGTTGCAGGGACTTCAAGCTATGGAATTTTATACTCAGGCACTGAGTATGATGTTTTGACAGGTTTCACTAACAGTGATTTTGCAGGAAGTTTGGATGATAGGAAGAGCACTTCCGGTTGTGTTTTTCATCTTGGATCAGGGATGATTTCATGGGAATCCAAGAAGCAACCCATTGTGACACTTTCATAAGCAAAATCAGAGTATGTAGCAGCGACATTAGCAGCATGTCAAGCAGTCTGGTTACACAGATTTTTAGAAGGTCTTCAACAGAAACAAGAAGGACCAACCACAGTTTATTGTGACAACAATTTAGCAATCGCTCTATCCAAGAACCATGTTTTTCACTAAAAAAGCAAGCACATTGATACCAGATATCACTTCATAAGAGAACTTGTGAACAATGGTGAAGTTCGTGTTGAGCATTGTAAATCAATTGACCAATTGGCTGACATATTCACAAAGCCATTGGCAAAATATATTTTTGAAATTCATAGAAATAATTTAGGCATTGTAAAAGTTGCAGTAGTCAGCAGTAGTAATCAAGAGGGAGTGTTAGAAATAGTAATTACTTCAGTTAACATTAGTTCCTATTCTTGATGTTCAGTTAATAAATGCAACAGCATGCTTTTCATGCATGCAAAAGCTAGGTTAGAGCTTTTAGGGTTTTTCCATAAGTGTTTAAATACACATTACATTATTGTTTGTATTATATCAATTGATCTTGGTTTATGAATAAATATTGAAGAGCCATAGCTCATTCTGCATTATCTTTGTTTTATTTCTGCTTCCATCCTTCAATTTGAACACTTCCTATTGAATAGTTCTTTTTGCAATGTGGTCTTTCCTACACCACCTAACCCCACGATCCCCAAGATCTAAGCTTCCTCGCTCTACTGTGGATGTAATAGGACTGTATTTTCTAAATCCTTTACCGTCTCATCCAAACTTGTTGGATATTTACCAACGTCTAAGGGAGGTTTTCTCACCTTCTTTAACACCCGTACAACTACATTAGTAGCTCCCCCTCATCCCTGGTTATTCACGGGAAAATACATAAAACTAATAAGAAAAAGAAGTCTATGTATATATTATGAAACATAAAGTAATAAAAAAACTAATGAACTACAGTTCTCACCCATTATACGCTTCTAACTCAAAACTGCTTGTTTCTGCAACATTAGAAAGAGCTCTTGTCCATTTCTCCAGGTCTTGAGCATTGTATCGTTGTGAATTTTTTAATTTCTCCAGGTCTTGAGCATAAGTCCCCTTTGTCCACCGAAGATCAGTAGGCTTTACATGGTAGAACACTGGAATTATTGGAGACTTTGACTCCTGCATCAATACGAGTTCTTTTAGACACCACGTTGATTCAGCATATCTACTAGAGAAAATAGCCACATGGACAGACACCGAATGAATAGCGTCTTCAATCTGAGAAGTTAAACCCTCTCCCTGCTGCAATTCTTGTTGATCTAGAAAGGCTATGATTCCATGGGCAAGAAGGCGGTGGTAGAGATGGCTGGAAAAATTTTTCTTTGTATCCGGACCACGATGGTTAATAAACACATCGTAGATAGAATTAGCAGAGGTGGAGGACGAGGAGGTGGAATCCATTGCCTATTGGGAAACAGAAATGGAGGGTGATGGGAAGGATGTTCGATGCTACCGAAGCAAAGACTAGTTAGAAGTCTGAGATGAACAAAATTCTGGGAAAATTGAAAATGGTGTGCAGAGATACTTGTAGATATTAAACCCTTCATTGATCTAAATTCACAATGGAAAAATACATACCCTTTCAACGCGTTTTCCCTGGCATCGAGACGGCCCTGTGGGTTAAAGTGAATATGGTGTACAACTTGACAGCATCAAAGTAAATGAGAAGTTGTACACCTGGTAAGCACTGAACAGCTGGTAGGCACTGGACAGCTGGACGTTTATAGTTCATATGTGCACACCGACAAAATTTGAAGTGGTAGTGGTGGATGAGATTGTCTACCATGTTGACAAAAGCAGAAGCGGACAAAATGTGGGACACCGGAAAGAAGCGATGGATGGAATTTAGTCAAACCTTTTCATCACCCACGTTGCACAACGACAAAATCTGAAGTGGTACCCGATGCTCTACCACGTCAGTAAAAGCAGAAACCGACCAAATGTGAGGCGTCAAGATGGAGCAATGTAATTTTGGTTGGCCACCCAGTCCCACCACAAACATTTTCATCACCACGGTTTTTACTTTTGCTTTCCTTGGCCCCTTTTCAAGCCACTATTTTGTTTGCATGTGGGACCAGGGGTCACCATTGTGTTTATTTCATGTTCAATTTTATATAGTATACAAGTTAATTTCTTTTAATCTCACTAATGAGAAACACCATTACATCTAATTGTGATTTAATCTCATTTCTTAAGTGCTTCACACGGCATGGTATAATATGGAATATAATTCTACAACGATAAGATGCTTTATGGTGTTAATAAACATTGTAATTGATTATAATAACAAGAGCCATGAGAGGGTGAACAACTTATTTTGAAATGTAAAGGCTAGTGCCATACCCCATAAGACAAGAGTGTCATAACCCTCTTTTTTGTCCATTTGTCCATTGTCGCTTAGACAATTAGCATGGCATGGAAAGATAGCCACACTTTGGCTCATATGAGAACAAGTTCACATATTTTGAGATGTGAAATAAGGCGTTTGAAGGAAAAAAGGAATATTGGTAACATAAGCACACTAGATATATATATTAGAGTTAGCGAAGAGATAGCAACATTCTACATTTAGAGAAGAATATGAAATAGGGAGTTTGTAAGAACCTAACGAATATTAGTAACATAGGAACACTGGATATATAGATCAAAAGGGGTTGAGACAGAGCAATGTTCTTCATCAAATGTAGAGGTTATGACCACATTCAAAGAGGGTCTATTTTAGAGGATGTTTGTTGGGAACAACTATTTCAATACAAATAACTAGTGGACATTTGGTGAAGAGCCACTAGAATGATGAGCCATAGGAACAAGCCCTTGATATCAACGAAGTAGGAACACAAAAGGATTCTTAAGGGGCAAGCCCGCTTGATAGAAGTGGTAGAGATACTCGAAAAAGAAAACCAACCTTCTAACAACAAAATCTTTACAAAGGAAGTTGTTGATTGAAAGTGGGCTATGGTCACTCTCCCACTTAATATTCGTTTTAGGGAAGGAAGAGTGAAAAGAGAAAAGGGAAGCACTGCACTCAAAAGGAAGCTTGTAAATAAATATATATTTTTTATATACAACTCATAAGCAATGTTCATGGTCGAAGGTCATTTGGACTCCATATCAAGATCAACAGTGACACAAATAAAAAGGAAAATTGTTGAACAACTCCAAAAAAGAACTCTTTCAACAAAGAGTGATTTTATGAACTCCAAGGGATTGAGATCTAGTAAGAGATACTAATATTTAGTTTTATTTTGTTGTATATTACCTAGAAACTATCGCTTAAGCATTAACCTTTATTCCATGTTAATAGAAAGGGTGGATTAGTAATTATGTCCATGTTATAATATAACATATAAACAATATCTTAGAAACAAATGGTCCATATTATATTATCTTTGAACAAAGCACATAAAATACAATAGATGTATATGATGGCCCACTATTTCATGTTCAACATTTGATTTGTTACAATGTCATCGCAAGAAAGGACACTTGTCAATTATTAATCTATCTAAAATGTTCACAAAATTTTAAGAGGCGTTACATATATGGATTCTTATAAATAAACAATAATGTACGAAATATGAACTAATGAAAGAGTTATTTCTAAATAAATATATACAAAGCAAAAGCTTGCTATTTTCATTTTGCATGTTAACGAAGACCTTCTAATTAAATAAATACAAGTCTAGTGGGCATAACAGGGACATTAATATTTCTATCTCATACCAAGGACGGTCTCCTTCAATGATAGCCTTCTTCATAGATAAGTCAAATTGTATGACAAGATGTGGCATGTTGATGATCGTGCAATTTCAAACCTAAACATTGATAAAATCTTTGGTATGTAATACTCCATGTTACAAATTTAATTTTAATGGTTGCAACCAATTGTTCAATATTTATTGATATGCTTGTTTTTACTTTTTTAATACTTTAAGCCATCTTTATTTCATATTCTTGAGAAATTCCATGTTACAAACCATTTGAAATTGTGTGAAGGATGACCAGGGGTATATGAATTCATACCTTTGTTAAAGAAGGTGAAAATTGATAGATCTAAGTCCTATTAAGTCCTATTACACATTACACATTGATTAAGTATTATTACACATTGATTAAGTGTTCATAATTTTCTACTTTAACGTGTCCTTGTAGACAAAGGGCCTCATTAGTTGTTACCATGCCACACAAAAAGGAAATAATTAAAGAACACATGCATATTAGAAAAGATATGCTAATAAATGTGAGGATTTTTAAAAACTTCAAATAAGATTTAGCGTGTCCTTGTAGGCAAAGGGCCTCATTAGTTGTTACCATGCCACACAAAAAGGAAATAATTAAAGAACACATTCATATTAGAAAGGATATGAGGATTTTAAAAAACTTCAAATAAGATTCTTCCTCTATCCATTAGTTAAATATTATATCCAAATGTAATCAAAATTACCCTATTGTTTTAGTAAAGTGACATTTAACAAAATCCCTCAAAATCTCATAAATCTTTTACATATATATGAGGAAAAATGGGATGTCAAGCTACATATTGATACACCTATAAAATAGTTTACCTATCATTGCCTTCGTCGTATAACACTCAAACACTCAATGCATGATCCATGATGTAACATGGAAAGATAATCCTAGTCGTCGAAGAATGAAAAGTCGATTTGAGTTTATAGAAGAGAATCCCATGATTAATTTGATTGCAAAAATATATGAGGAAATAATGACTGACGGAGAGAAAATTGAAGTGAGAGAATAATTTATATCCACCATGTATTAGTATAAAACAAGTGTATTAAAACCAAATCTCATCATATATCTCCCAACTTGCCCTACTCGAAGAGATTGCCAAATTTTAGATTAGCAAATGCTTTAAGAAGGTGTAATAATACGTTGATAGATTGTTTTGTATAGATAAATGTCACACTTGAATCGCAATCAACATTTGGAAAGCATTGTTGTGATTAATTCCTTCAGAAAGGAAAAAAGAGAAAGAGTGTTCCAATTAAACATACCATCTTTTAAGTATTTTTTGTCACATCCCCTCCCATCATACCAGTGCGATGGAGAGTATTGTGATGCTAAAACCGGGCATCTAGCCCCATGAACTTATTAAATAAGCATTCACATAATATAAAAGACATATGGAAATATATAATTATAAGAAAGCACAACGGAAGTAATTTCGATTACACATCCATCATACATTCAAGATATTCATCAAATAAATAATTGCAAAGTTAACACAAGAGAATACTTATCTTATAACAAAGTAGTCCCAAGCAACTGGCTATGCAACTGCAACGTTCCACCCAACCACAGGCCAGTTGTGATCATCAATATCTCAACACGCTGCCACCCCCGAGCTGGGCATGATATCTACAAGGAATCAGGGAACAACAGACTCACACATAGCTCAAATATACACCAAATCAACCAAGCCAAGCTACAGTTGGGTTTATCAGGCTGTTAGGCAATGGAAAGGAAGAATTGCTAATCTAGTGGGATCATCCATAGAGATATGGGCACCCTCTGCAAGATCTATCTAGCTTGGTCCCCACAATACCTACACACCTGGCACAAGGAAGTATTCCCTTCACTAATACACGGTCCCTCAGGACATACCTTCCATTCTAGTGTTCTTCAAGGTGTGCATAGAAGAGCAACCAGCCCTTTTGATACTCTTGAGAGGTTACCTCCTCACTAGGTTTATCAAGCCAATTCTGGTCCACTTCCACTCCTAATTCTTGCTCATAATTTCCAACCAACACAGGGATGCACCCTACAACAAAACACAAGTGCTGAAAAACGTGGGCAACCAAAACGAACTGGTAGATGGGGAATAAACCCTGGGAGAGCAAATTCGTTTTCAGAAAACGTTTCTCTGCATTTCAGGGGCAAAAAAGACCTCTATAAACCCCCAAAACGTGACTCCCTTTCTCCCAGCCACTGTGCAACACACAAATGAGCTCCCAGCTATGAAAAAATGCAAGAAATTGGTAAAAAAAACGTGATGGGGAAAGCCCAGCTAGCTCAGATTGCGTGAGAGAGGAAAGACTATGGGTTCAGAATGGCTTTGGGCACCATTTCGTGGGTGTTTTCTTGCCCTAGAAGCAAAAGTACATTTTTCCAGGTTGATGGCTTGCCCATGCACGAAATTGGCTGCCATGCCTCTTCATTGCCAAGGCATTAACTGCCTCAACCAATTTCTGGAAGAATTAAATGATTGGGTGCATAAGTCAGAATGGGTAGTTGAGGGTTTATTCATTGACATCTGGCTTATCACCATTGGCTCAAGGGTTTGAATAATTTCCCTCCCCTATTTCTTGTAGAATCATGCCCCCATCTCTTTATTGCATTGCATAACTAGTTGTGGGTATTTCATTAAAATCCATATTTACATGATGTCTTATATACATTGTGCCTATCTAGCACAAGAACCATAGGCATCTATTTTTTTAATTACCGATACATAAAATGCTAAATCAATGGTGGGGCCTTGGCCTTGAGCTCCTCACCATGATTAAATATCAATATTTACATCATTTACGAGTTAATGCGAAGGGGGTCAAAATGGGGACGTGACATTTTTTGCTCATGTAAACCATTTTATAATTAAGAACCAAGAAATTCTAAAATGTTGTAAGAAAAAAGCCATTTCATGGAAATAAGTTACCATAGTGTGGAAATAAAAACATAGGAAAGGTCATATAGAGCCAAGGTACATGTCTGAGTATGCCTCTTAGCACTTCAAGAGAAAGCACAAAAACCAAACTAGATAGCTATAGCAAATATAAACACTTCAAAGGCTTAAAAGCAAATGGCAATAAGTATCAACAACACTAACAATGAAGAAAATGAAAAATATCATCATCACAACATACACAAAATTGGTAAGTACACAAGGCCAATTAATGTGTACAAAATGTTCATTGCTCAACAATATACCCAGTAGCTATTTTATGAGGTCAAAGCTAAAGTTAGCTTTAAAACTTCCTTAGCGTAAACTCTGATATGAGCCTTAGGTCCTTGACCATGATTGGCGAAGGGACATAGCAACCTCATGCCCTAAATACAACTTCTTAGACACAAACACCATGGACACTTCTTTGAAACATCTCACATGACCCCTCTATGGTATCTTTGACCTAGCAAAGG
>BSBM01000047.1:46267500-46275000 GCA_027924585.1 Larix kaempferi | reverse complement strand
GATAATGATGATGGTGGTGGTGGTGGTGGTGATGACGATGATGATGATGAAGATCATGATGAAGATGTTGATGATGATGATGAGGAGGAGGAGGAGGAGGAAGAGGGTGATGATGATGATGACGACGACGATGATGATGATGATTATGATGATGATGATGAAGATGATGATGATGATGATGATGATGGTGATGCCGAGGATGATGATGATGCTGTTGTTGCTGATGATGATGATGACAAATATGATGATGATGAATATGAAGATGATGATGATGAAGACCATGAAGATGGTCATGATGATGATGATGATGATGATGATGTTGTTGATGATGAATATGTTGATGATGTTGATGACGATGATAATGAATATGATGATGAAGATGACGATGATGATGATGATGATGAAGATGAAGATGATGGTGATGAAGATGATGATGATGATGAATACATTAGAGGAAATTTGGGTAAAAAATGGGCCTCCTAAGGAAAATAATAAGAAAATAATAAAATAATAGTAAAGAGAGAGAGTAAAAAAGTACTTTTTGGATCGTATTTTTAACTTATCTCCTTGTAGGTTTACTCAAATTTCCAGTGGGAGGATTCGTTGGATGCATAATTAAATTATGCATCCAACGAGTACCAATATTGCATACTTCTAACAACATCCACACCATGGAAAATTGAAAATACATTAAAAAACGTGTTTCTAGTGAGATAAAAACACGTTTTTAATGTATTTTTTATTTTTCATGGTGTGGATGTTGTTAAAAGTATGCAAAATGGGTACTCATTGGATGCATAATTTAATTATGCATCCAACGAGTCCTCCCGCTTGAAATTTGAGTAAACCTACAAGGAGATAAGTGCTATCGGAAAATCTACCAAGAGCGGACTCAAGGAGTGATCTCCCTAGCTTAATGCAAGTCTAGAACAAATCAAACAGAATATAGATCTACTTTCCTAGATCAATAGAAGAGAAAACTAGTATATAGATAGCTTACCTCATATTTGCAAATCCATTTTCTCCTTGTTGATCCAATGCTCCAGCGTCATCAGATCTGCAACTACAAGACCCTGTTGAACACATAGAAACCAACAAATAGTGAAAGCATACATTTCATATGATTGATCTAAGTTAACAGTTAAGGAAGGAAAATCTAAACATCATCAATGAGACAACATTTATGGAAAGAGATTATATTAACTGTATAAAAGTGGGAATGACATAGAAAGGAGAAAGATACAACCAAATCCTTAACGTCACATCCTCCATCCAAAATGTCCAAGCCAAAACCTCCAAGATGGTACAAGCTTCCCAAGATGATTAGGGATCACCAATACGGATTCTACCAGCATAAGGATACTATAGACCTTCCTTCCCTTCCCATGGAGAGAGTGGGTGTTTATATAGGGCTAAAGAGATAGGGTAGGTTGAGGATTAGGAGGAGATGGTTAAGGGATCCTCCCATTAGGTTAGGAACTGAAATGCCACCTCACCTAGAGTCTAGGGATAAGCCTCCACCTCAACAAACTTCTA
Organism: Larix kaempferi; assembly: GCA_027924585.1. Taxonomy (NCBI): domain Eukaryota; kingdom Viridiplantae; phylum Streptophyta; class Pinopsida; order Pinales; family Pinaceae; genus Larix; species Larix kaempferi. The sequence continues at coordinate 46,273,464 of BSBM01000047.1, read as the reverse complement.
GAAACATTTTGAGACTCCCCAAAATATCCTTTAACCAACCTCGTCGCACCCTGGTAGAGGACACAGAACGACAAAGGGGTCATTACACTTTTCCTGAAGACAAATTGCGACAGTGTCTCACCCTAGCTGACCAAGAACTGCAATAGAGGGGGTCTGTCTCACCCTGTAGGAGGACAAAGTGTGATAGCCTACTCAAAGAGGTCAACTAGGCAGGGAAATCTCTCAGTTAGATGTGTTTTAGCCAAGAATGAGTTTAGGGGTCAGAGCAAAGAGTTTACATAATGGTCAAGATGATGACATTATCACAACGGTCATGATGATGACACTTGGTCATAATGAAGGAGCTTGCAACGGTCAGGGTGACGACACTTGCAACACTTGCGACACTTACACAAGGGTGACGACATTTTGGTGTAACAGAATGCCCCCCAAAGCATGAAGCTAACGGAATAAGACAGGTGAAATGATTTTTAGTAAGAAAAGAATAATGGCAAGGATTTGCTAGTTGGAAGGAGTTGCTGCAGAAATGAGCCTAAGATCCACAAGTCTCGTATGACACAAAACATGGCTACCGACCAATACACTACAGATCCATGGTAGTAAAGATCAACTGAACACAATCATGGCTACTATACACAATCGTAGATCCATGATGAAATGATAACATAGCCACGGCTAATACAATGTGGATCCGTGTAATATAACTCAAACAATCTTCATCGCAACCTGGGTACAATATGACTTCCTAGGGTCTTGAAGCTGAACTCGCAATGATACGAATCTATCCATGTGATTACAATGTCTTGGAGTTGAACATGGTAGAAACCACTTGATTACCGGTCATTAATGTATATCGTTAACAAGCGCAAGGGAAATCACCATTGATGTCAATGATTCCCGAGGTATCACAGTACATATCATCAAACGCAAATAAATGAGTTGAAGTCGAGCGCTTGATGAAATCTTTCAATCAGGAGCCTATGACGTAAACTCATGTTGAAAGCGAGGTAACTTGCCATTGAGGCATGTAGGCCCAAGGTACTTGAAAGGTTTCTAGATTCAATCCTTGGAGGATCTGTTGGCATCGACGAGGATGAATCCGTCAAAGGAGGGCCATGATGAATCCCCCATCAACAACACGAAACATATCCTAAGTTGATCTTAACTAACTCCTAAGTGTCTAAATATCCTAACATTTCATTTTTTAATGAGCTTGACATAGAAAGGGAACTATGCTCACGGTTAAGGCCCATTGATGGGTTCCTTCCCAACATGATACCCAAAGGTTGGTGGATGCCACCCAGCATGATTTCTATTGACTTAACAAGATTGGTTTCATTTTTTAATGAGCTTGAAGCCAAAGGTAAACTCTGCTCAAAACTACTGGTTTCATTTTTTAACGAGCTTGAAGCCAAAGGCAAAGTTTGCTCAAAACTACTTTTCACCTATCCAACATGATGTCTAGAGGTGAGTAGTGTGCCCCCCAGCATGATTCCCAAAGGTTGGAGGCATGCCCCTCATGCTTAAGGCGAAGAAACCACTAATACATGTGGAACGTTTAGGGAAGTTTGATGAATAGCAGTCATGCAATAATTGGGTGTCATGAAGGAAAACTGATCAATGGTCACAATCCTCCCATCATATGGAAAATACATCACTCGAAAGAGTGTGGACACTACAGCCTTCATAGTATAGACATAATCGCATCCAAGGAGAAGATTGAAATCTAAAGGGACTTGGACAACCATGACATCAACATGAATAGTTTTACCTCCCAAGGTGACAGGTAACTGCGGAAGAACCCCTAAAGGTCCGGTAGGGATTCTGTTAAAAGCCAGAATCTGGCCGGTAACCGACACAAGTTAAGGAGACCCTATAGCTTGCCAAGCAGTTGAGGATAAAATACTAACAAAATCTCCCTCGTCAACTATAGTGTGCAAGATTTCCTTATCCGAAACACCTATATATATCTGGAAAGGAACATCTGAGGGGAGACAAGTTTCTGCTAGACTATTCCAATCAAATGAAATAACCTCAGTACTTGGAGGAGGTATCGTGGATGAGACTTCTCCTTACCTAGAACTGTCTGAACCGACCAAAAAGATATCAACAGTTTCTAATTCACTTTCAGTTGGAAAAGCAGGATACGACGAAGATTTTTTGATGGTGACTGCTTCAATTTGGGCATTTTCCAATGAAAGAGTTGGGTGGACCGAAGATAAAAATAGATCTACCGCTTGCGTTGACTCTTTAAACGGAGAGTGGGATCAACCGAGGGTGATGCTCGATTAATCGTTTGCATTTCACTCTTCAAAGGAGGAGTGGGGACAACCAAGAATGAGACTTGATTAACCGCTTGGGTATCATCCCTCGAGGGAGGAATGGGGTCGATCAAGGATGTGGTTGAATCGACCGCTTCGTTTTCACTCTCTGATGAAAGAGTGGGGTCAATCGAGGGTGGGATTGGTTTGACCATCTTATCAACCAATGTAGCATCAAGGGACAACCTACAATATTCAGTTGGAAGGTTTTTATGGGATATGTCCATATCTTCCCACAATTGTGAAGCTTCATCCATATGAGGACAAAGGTAAGTACGGTGCATGCCCTTGCATAACCAACAAGGGTCTGCAACTCTACCCTTCCGACCCTTAATTACAATGTCACTAGTTGATGGGGTATCATCAGTATGATGTCCAGAGACTAATGACATGGGTTGTTCAGAACGCGACCATATTTCTAAGACCTTGGAGATACTAGGGCATCTCTTAAGAAAATGGGACCCTTTACAAAGTTTGCAAGGGAATTTTGGTTTACACGAATCTGAAACAGGTGTATTGGTGCTCCCAACATGATGATTAGTGGCTGGTGAGTCCCCAGCATGATGGTCAAAGGTTGGGGTTGTGACCTTATGTTTAGTATTCTTCTTCTTAGTCTTCCCTTTCTTCTTCTTCTCACTCGCCTTCTTACTAACATCAGAGTTTTCAATAGGAGAAGAGGAAGAGAGGGAAGCCGATTCAACATTCGATGAAGAAGGAGAAGGGTCACCATGAGATTGATGCTCATGTGGTGAAGGACCTAGGTCCAACACAACTAGTGCACTTGGTGTAACTGGATTGGAGAATAACCATACTGGTAATCCTATCGTCAATCCAGGAAGACTCAACGTGGCCACAAAGGGAGGACCAACAGTTCCACAAGGGGGAATAACAAATGGCACACCTTGGAAAGGGGCGCCTTGGTTGGTAGTCCCGGAAGAATCTTCCATATTCGAACTCCCTAAGAGTCTCTAAAGTACCACACAAGTCAAACACTACTCAAGTCTAAAAGAAACAAGCAAACTGTGTGAATAGGAGTGGATGAAAAGTTAGGATCCTCACAGGATTATCAAGGCTTCGCAACTCGCTATATACCGCAGGGTCCAACAGTAAAACATGACAAGAAGGATTGGGACCGTACCCTTGCCTGAATACCCGACTACTTGGACGGCATGTGCGTAGTAATCTCCTCGAGTGTTGCTTTCGATGTATTGCGATTCTAAGACGACCAAATGGTTAACTCAGTTGGTCTCAGGAATCCTAGGAGTGTCTCCTGATATACTCAAGGTACGTGGGAGCTCAAATCCGTAGTGGTGCTGTCTAATGCACAACTATACAGCACGATACCTTCTCATATACTACCGAGTACGTGAAACACCTTTCGATATACGCCAAGTACACGTAGTACTTGGTGGGTACATGAAAGAGATTTGATATACCGATAAGTATGTGGAAGACTACAATACCCCTGGGATGCAGTGCAGGCAAATAACGACAACTGCCACGCTTAACGACGTCAGAACACGTCTCTAACTTACACATAGTTACTAAATGATTTTAACCTAAGCTAGTGTTAATTTTATCTTGTGCGATTAGGTGGATGCATGAGGTGTAGATAGGAAATGTAAAAATAATGCAAATCCTAACTACATGACGATGCACATTTTCCTTTGTCTTTCGATGAAACCTACTTAAGGTAAGGAGATATCATTTTCCTTTTATAATAAAAATGACCTTAAGAAGTAATGAAATTAAGAATTCCTATCTAGAATGCATAAACTCTAACTTTCTGCTATAATGAGCTAAAAAGGAAAGGAAATCAAAGTTGCGACAAAACCTTTATATGCAACAAAACATTGTCCTTGAAAGCAAACAAATGAAGCACTTTGATTTTCATATGCATGTATCAAGAGGAAATTTGATAACTAAGTACTTTTCAAATCAACAAGCAAAAATTGAGAGAATGCCTAATAGCACTCTAATCACCCAGAAATTCCCAAAGAAAAAATGAGAGCACCCACAAACTTAAAAGCACTCAAGAAAGGCTCAAAATCTACCAAATGCAAAGAAAACTCAATGATTGAGTGGAGAAAGGGTTTGGAGATTAGATCTAATGATCTGAACATATCTAAGAAGATCAGGTAAGGTGATCAAGGATGGCACGATCAGACGAACTGGTGGTGGATTGAAATTGCCCCCAACAACCGAGTCACTTACTTGACTGACTAAGCACCCAAAATCAACCAAACCACATCCAAACAAGGACTATGATGGATCTAGGGGGTGTGTGACCACAATACACAGCCTATAAGACTTAAGCAATCTGACCAAAAACTCAAAAAAGGAAAAACCTTGCTAATCCCTAAGTTTTAAGAGATCATCACAACCTATACACAGGCAAGGTGAGACAGAGGGGGTTCGTCGCAGGTTGTACACAGGAAAGGTGCGACACTGTCGCAGTTTAGCTTTAGGCAAAGTGAGACGGCCAGACAGTGGCGCATGGAACAGTGGTGCAGGTGCGACAGTCAAATTTTGAGTAGTAAAAGTGTGAGATATCTCAAGGTAGAAGGGTAGGAGGCCCAATGATGATCCCAAAGAGAATCAAAGACACATAAGAAACTCTTTAATGATAGATATCTGATGGTAGGAAAGCTCAAAAGGATAGAAATGGCTCAGACAAAAGAGATGAAATCAGACATAAATGAAATCAATTCTACTGTAAGTCCCTAGTATGGTCGCCAAATTTGTTATCGAACAATCTACCAAGAGCGGACTCAAGGCGCAATCTCCCTAGCTTAATGCAAGTCTAGAACAAATCAAACAGAATATAGATCTACTTTCCTAGATCAATAAAAGAGCAAACTAGTAGATAGATAGCTTACCTCAGATTTCCAAATCCCTTTGCTCCTTGTTGATCCAATGCTCCAGCATTGTCAGATCTGCAGCTGCAAGACCCTGTTGAACACATAGAAACCAACAAACAGTGAAAGCATACATTTCATATGATTGATCTAAGTTAACATTTAAGGAAGGAAAATCTAAACATCATCAATGAGACAACATTTATGGAAATAGATTATATTAACTGTATAAAAGTGGGAATTACATAGAAAGGAGAAAGATACAACCAAAGCCTTAACGTCGCGTCCTCCATCCAACATGTCCAAGACAAAACCTCCAATATGGTACAAGCTTCCCAAGATGATTAGGGATCACCAATATGGATTCTACCAGCATAAGGATACTATAGACCTTCCTCCCCTTCCCATGGAGAGAGTGGGTGTTTATATAGGGCTAAAGAGATAGGGTAGGTTGAGGATTAGGGAGAGATGGTTAAGGGATCCTCCCATTAGGTTAGGAACCAAAATTCCACCTTATCTAGAGTCTAGGGATAGGCCTCCACCTCAAAAAACTTATAGAAACATCTCGAGACTCCCTAAAATATCCTTTAACCAACCTCGTCGCACCCTGGTAGAGGACACAGAGCGACAGAGGGGGTCGTCACACTTTGCCTGAAGACAAAGTGCGACAGTGTCTCACCCTAGTTGACCAAGAACTGTGACAGAGGGGGTCTATCTTACCTTGTAGGAGGACAAAGTGCGACAGCCTACTCAAAGAGGTCAACTAGGCAGGGAAATGTCTCAGT